>LR812541.1:52870596-53027503 GCA_903798195.1 Danio kyathit
AGATATAAATGTGCGCGCGCGCGACTCGCTCGTCAGTGTGGCGCGGGTTGCGCGCAGACACTCGTATTCAGAAAATCCGACACGTACGATTAAAATAAACTAAGTATAAGAGTAATAAGCAGCATAACATAAACAGATCCATAAATAGATGACACAGAATAGATGTAGATCCACTTGTGATGGAATCTGCTGCAGTGAACTTTAGGTAAGTACTCAAATCAGTGCCGTGTGTGTGTGTTTCAGAGTTGAACTGCGCGCATTCAGTTTCTTTCCGCTACTATAAATAACACCGTGTGTGTGTGAATATGTGTGTGTGTGTCAGATTCTCCTGCACAAGCTGGAAACTCTGAAGTGAAAAATACCTGGGTAAAAATAGCCCGCGGGAGCGCGTCTGCTCGCCGTGTCTGATGGTCCGGATCCTCCGTGATCTGCTGCCGTTAACCGGAGGTAAAACTTCGCCGTATTTTTCATAACATGTCGTTTCTGTCCATTTCTGTTGATTACTATACCGTGTGACTGTCGTTAAACGTTAACAATAGCTGCTGTTTTGATGGATATCCAGAATAGCGCTCGAGTTCTGTCTGCTCTCACTGATCAACTCTCTTTCTCTGTGTGTGTGTGTGTGTGTGTTTTCTCAGGTGTGTGTGTGTGTATCAGATGAGCTGATGATGGGTGAAGCGTTCACACACACTCAGCGCTGCGGGAAACATCTGCGACTGCTGCTCTTCATCCTGCTGCCGTGTGTGTGTGTCCTCATCTGCGTGTGTGTGCTGCTGCTGACGCTCACAGGTAACACACACACGCTCACACACAGAGGCACTGCTCTCAGCCTCCACGCATTGAGTGATGACACAAACAAGTGTTAAATAACAACTGTGACACACACACACACACACACACACACACCTGCTGTCTGTACATGCTGATACTTTGCGTGTGTGCGTGCGTGTGTGTGTGTGTGTGTGTGTGTGTGTGTTTGATCTGAGCTGTCATGGCATTTGTCCGTGTGTCTCTGTGGGATTTTTCAGGCTGTTATTATGGCTAATTTTGTCTCCTTGCAAATGATTCACATCATGTCAGTCTCTGAAAAGATTATTCAGTTCAGAATTATTCAGTTCAAGTTTACTGACAGCTCTTTTCACAATTATTATTGCTCCAAAGCCGCTTTTGGCATTATTTTGCTCCAAAGCAAAGTGTTATCACATCACAGTCAAAATCAGAAAGAGTTAAGGTGTTGTGTGTGGGGGGACAGTGTATATTAGACCTGTCACGATATCTGTTTTTCGGTGTTGCACCAAAATATATTGCAATAAATGAAATTCAAGAGTTCACACTAAGCTGATGATTGATTATAAAGCTAGTTTGGCATGCTCTCCCGGGAGAGAGCCTTGGGCTCATAAGATCCTTGGGCCCGGGGCTCCCTCCCGTTTGCAAGGCGAGAGGGGAGTTTGAGCTTAGGTAGCTGGACTCACGTGTGGATTACAGAGCACGCGACACTCAACAGAAATTCGTTTGTAAGGAGCATTTTTTTACCCGAGAGCTTTTCGCATCTGGAAATGATGAAATCTGGATTTGCCGCTCGTCTCCTTTTAAAAAAGACACGGCTCCAGTTGGTGTTGATCGTCCTGTTGCTACAGTTTTGGTAAGTGTGTGTGATCAGTGGTCTTTGTTTGTTTATTCAGATGGCAAAGTTAGTTTGTATCGTCAGCAGTGCTCTTTCAGTGTTTAAAGACATACCATACTCAAAATTATTTAGTGACTAAGTTACCAGTATGTTAATATCACTGTAATATTATAGCACAATATTATAGACGGAAAGATCCGCTGTAAATGCTGCTCTCCGAATGTAAACATGTTAACACTACAATCAAACTATTACTGTCGTGTAGGATTTTCGCCGCATTTTGTGACAGGTTAGTTTATACACACACACTTTCTGACGCTACCTACCGAGTGCATCTAAGTTACTGAGAAATGTGGAGGATTTTTTTCATTCATTCGTCGTGCGGTATCAAACACTCCATTAAAACTCCACTCTCCAGCAGTTCCTCTCATACAAGATCTCGTTTGTCACGGGGGGCATGCAGGAAATGTTCCTGAATAAAAGTGAAAGTGCCAAACTGCAGTTTGGTCGACAAATGAATAATTTGGCAAATAATTGGATTACTGATGTCCATGTAAACACAGTCACGGTCTTTCTTCCCTGCGTCTGTGTGTTTGTTTTGCCGCTTTCAAAGTATTTTTACAGTTCAGTTTTAGCGATCTTCATGTTTACAATTGTGCTCCCTTCGCAGTGCACTTTGAAAACATAAAATCATTTTGAACACAGCCTCATGGCGAAAGCTATAGGTATATTTAAAAACGGAAATTATGTTACGTCTCCAAAGTTAGTGAAAATAAAAAAACATAGCATACGTTAATTCTTTTATTTTATAGTGGGTTATTCATTAAGTTTCTCTGCTGTATATGACATGGGTCTGTTGGTTAGAACTTTCTGCTGTGGATTGCATGTGTCAAATTGTATTTTTTTTTAAAAATAAATAAACAATATCCTAAATAATGATAATAATAATAATAATAATCAACATCATCATCATTATTAATATTATTATTAAAGTAAATATATTTATAATAAATAGCCTTGTTATTTATTTATTTATATGATTTATATATGATATTAGAATAGTGTTAGCTTTTGTAAGTGATTTTATGTTTTAGAATAGAATATGTAATGTTCAACTTCTCAATAATATTAGTAAAGCAAACACAGGCCCTATATGTGCCATTTACTTATATTTTATTTAATATGGAAAGCGAGTGCATGTTTTTACCAAAACTAATATTGGATTTTATTTTAAATGCGTGTTTGGGTAAAACGATATAATTTGCACAAAGAAATGATGGGGTTGTTCTCTAAAGAAGTTCCTCCACCCCGTTTAGAGCATCATTATGGGCGTTTTACGTTATAACTAACGTGGTTCAAGCGATGGATCTGCGACAGAGAAACTACGGGTTTTGGGAAACACTCGTCACTACATTGTTCTTTTCCCAAACGATGCATCGTACTATGATAGTTCAGCCGCGAGTTACGTCGTTGTTTGGGAAACGCACCCCAGCGCATCATCGATGACGTAAGCGCGCCCAGGCCCGAATGTAATGTGAGTGCGGGCCGTCGGGGGAGACGGGAGGGGGGACAAGCATACTTTGGCCCGGTTCAAGGCAACGGTACATAGTGTGAGTACACCTTATGGTGCCAATTTGGATTAGTCAATTAACTTAAGTTGCATGTTTTTGGACGGTGGGAGGAAACCAGGGAACCCAGGGGAAATCCACGTGAGCACGGGAAGAATGTGTAAACTCCACACAGAAATGTCAGCTGGCTTGGTAAGGACTGTGTGGCGTTCTTGCTGTGAGGCAACAGTGCTAACCACTGGGCCACCGTGCCACCCATCTAGGAAAGGAGGAGGAGTGGGGGTGGAATGGGGGATTCTTCAAAACTAAGATGGCTGTTATGTGGAACTTAGGGTATTTATAGTGGCTTAGGAATCGTCTGATTGGTGAATCATAAATTGGATAATGCGGGGCTGGCTGCAAGCAATCATAAGCACATGATCCTCTCCAAATTAGTTTATAAATAAACTTCACTTACTGTTATTTTATGCCGCTCATTATTATACACTCACCGGCCACTTTATTAGGTACACCACCACCACAGCACCAGCCTGAACTGCTGATACAAGGCAGGATGGATCCATGCTTTCATGTTGTTAATGCCAAATTCTGACCCGACCATCCGAATGTTGCAGCAGAAATGGAGACTCATCAGACCAGGCAACGTTTCTCCAATCTTCTCTTGTCCAGTTTTGGTGAGCTCCGCTCATTAGCAGAGACTGGAAGACCTGTAATGGGTGTGACAGATGAAGGAGACATTCAAAATATGCAGTGTTGGTGGTCCTCCAGGAACGTGGTTGAGAAACACTGATTTAAATTACATTATTGCTATTAAATTAGACTTATATTTTGCAGCATTGTATAATAGTGCGTATTACTGTAAAAATGAGCAGAAATACAGACACCAAATGCAAGAATGCAGTAAAATGGGATAAATAGTCCACTTTACTTTAAGGGGTGTTCATAAGACTGTCATTAAACCTTTATAATCACACATCATGAAGGTGAAGCAGATTTTATGCATGGTCATAACAACTGTTATTGAATGTTTTAGAGTACATGGACATTTGGTAACACTTTACTTGAAGGGGTGTTCATAAGACTGTCATTAGACCTTTATAATCACACATCATGAAGGTGAAGCAGATTTTATGCATGGTCATAACAACTGTTATTGAGGGTTTTAGAGTACACAAACATTTGGTAACACTTTACTTGAAAGGGGTGTTCATTAAACCTTTATAATCACACATCATGTAGATGGAGATTTTATGCATGGTCATAACAACTGTTATTGAGTGTTTTAGAGTACATGAACATTTGGTAACACTTTACTTGATGGGGTGTTTGTAAGACTGTCATTAGACCTTTATAATCACACATCATGAAGGTGAAGGATAATTTATGCATGGTCATAACAACTGTTATTGAATGTTTTAGAGTGCATGGACATTTGGTAACATTTTACTTGAAAGGGGTTTTCATAAGACTGTCATTAGACCTTTATAATCATGACATGATAAAGGCGAATGATATTTCATGCATGCTTATAACAACTGTTATTAGGTGTTTTACAGTACACAAACATTTGGTAACACTTTACTTGAAGGGGTGTTCATAAGACTGTCATTAAACCTTTATTATCACACATCATGAAGGTGTAGGATAATTTATGCATGGTCATAACAACTGTTATTGAATGTTTTAGAGTACATGGACATTTGGTAACATTTTACTTGCAAGGGGTGTTCATAAGACTGTCATTCGACCTTTATAATTATGACATGACATGATAAAGACGAATAATATTTTATGCATGCTTATAACAACTGTTATTAAGTGTTTTACAGTACACAAACATTTGGTAACACTTTACGTGAAGGGGTGTTCATAAGACTGTCATTAAACCTTTATTATTACACATCATGAAGGTGAAGGAGATTTTATGCATGGTCATAACAACTGTTATTGAATGTTTTAGAGTACATGGACATTTGGTATCATTTTACTCGCAAGGGGTGTTCCTAAGACTGTCATTCGACCTTTATAATCATGACATGACATGATAAAGGTGAATAATATTTTATGCATGCTTATAACAACTGTTATCAAGTGTTTTACAGTACACAAACATTTGGTAACACTTTACGTGAAGGGGTGTTCATAAGACTGTCATTAGACCTTTATAATCATGACATGACATGATAAAGGCGAATGATATTTCATGCATGCTTATAACAACTGTTAATAAGTGTTTTATAGTACACAAACATTTGATAACACTTTACTTGAAGGGGTGCTCATAAGACTGTCATTAGACCTTTATAATCATGACATGACATGATAAAGGCGAATTATAGTCCATGCATGCTTATAACAACTGTTATTAAGTGTTTTACAGTACACAAACATTTGGTAACACTTTACTTGAAGGGGTAACACTTGATGGGGTGTTCATAAGACTGTCATTAGACCTTTATCATCATGACATGATAAAGGCGAATGAAATTTTATGCATGCTTATAACAACTGTTATTAAGTTTCATTCGCTCTGTTATGTCATTATAAATGCAAAGATGACATTGTTTGTTACGACAACTTGACATAAATACATTACAACCTGTTTGTATCTTTGTCGTGACAACTTAACTTTACCAAGACAAAAACACTTGTCATAAAGCTGTCATAAGCATAATTGTCATGAAGTCATTATTAATGTCATGATTTTTTAACGGCATCATTGTTATATTTTGTTTGACCTTACCTACAGTGGTAGAAGCTGAATTTATCAATTAAATGTCAATAAATATTAATAACGCTGTTAATAATTATTTGACAGAGTAACGACACTCTTAATGAGACATTTTAATGACAAATACAGTGAAAACGTGATCAGACAAATATTCATGACACAATTATAATGCATCATGATGATCTTTTTTATGACAAGTATTATTATCTTGGTAACGTCAAGTTGTCCTGACAAAAACAGGTTGTGATGTCTTAGTTTATGTCCAGTTGTCATAACAAACAATGTCATCATGCATTTAAAATGACATAACTGAGCAAATGTCACTTAATACCAGTTGTCATAAGCATGCATAAAGTCTCATTCACATTGATGATGTGTCATATCACGATTATAGTGTCTTATGAACACCCCTTCAAGTAATGTGTTTCTGTAATACACGGCAATTAACTGTACTGTAATACATTTCAGACTAATTACAGTAAACCATTAAATTACAGTAAAAAGGTGTTGCACGCATTTGCGTGCGTATGAATGGAAGTCAATGGGGAGAAAAGTCCAGTGTGACCGCAGCTTTATTTGTATTAGGGGTGTCACGATCAACAGCAATCTAATGCCTGCAGATCGCTGGAGAACTACAGATCAGTCACTGTCAACTGGTGTGCATGCACCTCATGCACACCAGTTCCTTATTCCCTCTGATTACACACACACAGGTGATGGTCATTCTCAATGATTACATAGACTATACTGTATATTCACCCCAGTTACACACACAGGTTGCTGAGACTTGTTTTACCCAGTGTAACATTACAAAGCATTCTTCCTTGTTTGTCTTGCCTTGTTTCGATCCTTGCTTTGTTTTACCGCTTTGATTCTTTACCGCCTAGCCTGACTATTCGCCTGTTTTTGACCTTGCTTTTTGGATTATTTTGATGCTCCTGTTTGTTCCTATTTGTGACCTTTGCCTGCACGACTTTCCTGTAATAAACTGCACGTGGATCCGCACGTCTGTTGTCCAGCGTCAATACATTACAAGGGGGTTTGTTTAGGGATTAGGGTTGCTTATGATGTGGCACGTATCTACAGATAAGAGACAAGAAGTCTGCGCAAAAGTGATTTTAAATACTAAGAAAGCATATTAAACCGAGGTGAAAGTGTCTATTTAATTTTTCAAATAAGTTTAGTGTGGAAAAAATATCAAAATATGGGTGAAATAATGGGCGATTTAGCGATAGGGGGCTCTAATTCCAGCCATGGTGCCTAAAAGTCCTAAAATGCATGTTTTGTACTTCAATTTATTTTTAAATAATTTATTTATTTATTTATTTTTTTCTTGTATCACTCAGTCTCCTCTGCTATATTTTATCTTGATGTAAAATAATAATAGCATGTAAAGCATATCCTGTAAAACTGTTCAAATGATTGGTTTTCTTAAATAAATTCTAAAAAATAACTAAAAATTATAACTAAAAATAAAACTTTTTTAAAAATTAAATCTATACCTGATTTGACTGCTGGACCGCTCCATTATTGAGGATGGGGAACACGTTTGCGAGAACGCAATAGTTACGTTAAACTAATTTTTTTAGACCCTCATTATACAAAATATAATAGAAAACGATGTTATATATGATAATTTAGAGATATAATTGATACGTCTAGGTATTTATTTGAGGGTCCTCAGATTTCCTGTGGCCGCTTACCTTGCTTATTTGTTAAATTGGTTAAAGTGTGTTTGGACTGTGGGGGAAACAGGAGCACCCGGAGAAAACCCACAACAACACGGGGAGAACATGCAAACTCCACACAGAAATGACAACTGACCCAGCCGGGACTCGAAACAGCGACCTTTTCTTTAGGCGACAGTGCTAACCACTGAGCCACCGTGCCGCCCCACTGTACTTATCAAATATATCAAATAATTAGCGATCGAACAATGTGATTCTATTTAAAATTCTGACAAATTTCTTTTCAGTCATATTTGCTAAAGATGAGTACATTGACAAAGTATAACGATTTCAGACGACAATTAATGAGTTGTTTTGGGGTCAAACTGTGAAACTTAAAGGGCAAATATGTCATATGTCAGCTACATTTCCATCCACCTATTTTTATGCGCATTTTGGATATGCGCATTACTGAGTAGGATAAACTTCCTTTTCAATAAGATGCGCATAAACTACGATGGAAACACTTTTACCGCAAAAACTCCAGTATGCGCATTAAAAAAGGTCATGTGAATTTTAAATACACAGAAAGCACATTAAATGACTGTAAAAGTGTCTATTTTCATTTTTTAAATACGTTTAGTGGAGAAAAAAATGTCAAAATTTGGGTGAAATAATGTTCATCATCAGGGACCGATTTAGCAGTTTGGGGCTCTGAGCAATTCCAGCCATGGTGCCCAAAAGTCCAAAAATGCACGTTTTGTACTTTAATTTTTTTTTAATTTATTTACTTATATTAAATTAATTTTTTAATTTATTTATTCATTAATTTTTCTTCGGCTTAGTCCCTTTATTCATCAGAGTTTGCCACAGCGGAATGAACCGCCAATTCATGCAGCATATGTTTTACTC
The DNA here is from genome assembly GCA_903798195.1 of Danio kyathit. NCBI lineage: Eukaryota > Metazoa > Chordata > Actinopteri > Cypriniformes > Danionidae > Danio > Danio kyathit. Next base: position 52,879,099 of record LR812541.1, read on the forward strand.
AGCGGATGCCCGTCCAGCTAATTCAGGCCAATTTAGTTCATCAATTCCCCTATAGCGCATGTGTTTGGACTGTGGGGGAAACCAGAGCACCCGTAGGAAACCCACAACAACACGGGGAGAACATGCAAACTCCACACAGAAATGACAACTGATCCAGCCGGGACTCGAAACAGCGACCTTCTTGCTCTTAGGCGACAGTGCTGAGACTGAGCCACCATGCCGCCCCACTGTACTTATCAAATATATCAAATAATAAGCGATCAAACAATGTGATTCTATTTAAAATTCTGACAACTTTCTTTTCAGTCATATTTGCTAAAGATGAGTACATAAAACAGTATAACGATTTCAGACGACAATTAATTAGTTGTTATTGGGTCAAACTGTGAAACTTAAATGGCAAATATGTCATCGAATGAGTCTTAATCGAAAAATGGCTGACGAGTTTTGAGCCTTGGAAAATATGGTAATGTTAAATGACATTTTAGTGTCTGTCTTCTGGAAATCATGCTGAAAATGCATGAGAGTCGTTCGTTTTTGCCTCAGAATAAGGTCAAATTAAACAGGACGCAGGCCCGTTGCCAGATATGAGGTCACTGGGGTCTGGACCCATGTAAAATGTTCATGTTCAAGAATACAAATAGAAGTTCTGTGGATGGAAAGGTCATATTTAATAAAATAATGTGACTGAATAAATTCATGTCGCTGAGCCTCATCAGCTGTCCGATGCAGGCGGAGTGAATGAGCCTCTTCACTCTCAGAAGTAAAGGTACAGGAGCCGTCACTGGGGTGGTACCTTTTCAAAAGGTACACATTTGTACTTAAAGGGGCCCATATTGGTCTCTCAAAAGTATATATTAGTACCTACAAATTTTAAGAGGATCACTTTTGTACTTTTTAGGTATTAATATGTACCCATCAGGCAGGGGCGTTGCTAGACATAAAGCTCTACTGGGGCACCATTTGAATGAAATTCTACAGACAATTCTACAGAATACAAAAAAACAGGTTTTATAGAATTATCTGTTGTCTTAGACATGGCCGAGAATTAGGTAAGTCTTTACCTCCCTGACTGCATCCCTCCTTTTTACTTCATAAAAAAATCTATCAGGAGACATGCTTAGTAATCACATTATTTAAACTTTAGTTTTGTCGACTTGCAAAACTCACTGCGTGCCGTCACCTCTGCATAAATGGCTCTTACGGCGGTTTTACAATGCATAAGCGGCGTGTGAGCAGCAAGTACTTTTTTCGGCGTGCATAACAACCGGGGCTCACACCGGGAGAAGAGCAGCGCGTCCGGGTCCAGCAGGAGCGGTGTGTGAGGCGCGTGGGTGTGGTTTTCTGCGCACATGCAGAGATGCTTCAGTTTGCTTTTTGATTAAACTGCACTGCTTTCACCAGCGTTGGTTCGGTTGCACATGGAGAATAACGTCTTTATTCTGGGATTAACCCTCTTAATAAATACACTTTGCATATGAAGTAAATCATATCTCAACATGTTTACTGGGGCACTGGTGATTTTTACTGGGGCACGTGCCCCAGTAAATTGGGTCTAGCGACGCCCCTGCCATCAGGTATTAATATGTACCCATCAGGTATTAATATGGACCTTTTAGGTACAAATTTGTACCCCACCAGTGACAGATTGCGTACCTTTATTTCTGAGGCCCCGTTTACACTAATGCGTTTTAGTTTTAAAACGCATAAGTTTTGCTACGGTTACGCCATCCGTCCACACTACGCCGGAGTTTTCGAACCCCAAAAACGGAGCGTTTTAAAAACGCTGGAGAGGCCGTTTTCATTCTAATACGCTGCTGCTCCGTCTCAGTGTGGATGGGGGAAAATGGAGACATCTGAAAACAGAGGCGTGGCTGCTGAGATTCGCTACCTGATTGGGGCTTTTGGGTCATTGCGTATCCTTCCCTCATTCGTCAAGCCCGTATCACATGACTATAACGCTACCGGAAGACGGCAGACCAGCCTTCACTGTAAACAACAACATGGACACAGAAATGGGAGCGTTGTTTGCACTATTGTCCGTTTTAGGCGCCATTGTGCAGTTAAACTCTGCCTTTTTTACTACAGCAGCTGCATATATTCGCAAAAGGCAAGCTATTGTTCGAGCACTCGCTAATCGCTCGCGTTCATCGTTCAACCAGCGTTTGTTGACTAACAATAACCAAATGCCGAGCAAGACGCATGCTTCCTGTTTATACTTGAACGCGCATGCCCAGAGTGCGCGAATGGTCACGTGATATACGTTTTTGGTGGAGCAGTGTGGACGGAGATAAGTTTAGAAACGCTAGATGAAACGCTAGTGTGGACGTGGATCGTTTTTGATCTAAAACGCCGTTTCAAAACGAAAACGCATTAGTGTAAACGGAGCCTGAGAGTGTTCTCTGTTGCCAGATCTAGCCATTTTAAGCATTGTGACATTGAACTTGTTTCAATACTGACAGCGTTAATAAAAAGACGTCCTTTTTCTTTTTGCAAAATGCAATAAACAAACCTATTTCACATTTTGAACTTGCATATCTTTCGGGGGGTTAAGTAATATCTGGCAACGCTGCACTGTATCAGTAAACAATGGAGATGAACGAGATGAGCGCAATAATGTAGTCAGACAAACTTGTATGTGTGTTATGCTTATGTTTGTGTGCGTATATGTGTGTGTGGATGTGTTTTGTAAGTGTGTGTTTGTGTGCATGCGTGAGCGTGTGTGCCTGTGCATGTGTATATATATATATATATATATATATATATATATATATATATATATATATATATATATATATATATATATATATATAAATGTGTGTGTGTATGTGAATGAGTGAGAGTTATGAATTAATGTAAGATCGTAGGTTTGATGTGTGTGTATGTGCATTTCTGCGTGTAAGTACATGTATGTGTGCGTGGGTGAGAGTATGTGTGCATACTGTACATGTGTGTGTGTGTGTGTTTGCTTGTATGTGTGTGTGTGCAAGTGCATCTATGCGTGCGTGGGTTTGCATGCGTGTATGAGTAAGAGGATGTGCGAGTGTTTGTATGCGTGTGTATACATGTATATGTGCGTGCATTTCTTGTGTGTGAGTGTATGTGTGTGTACTTGCTTGCATGTGTGTGTCTTTGTACAAGTGAGTGTGTGGAACGGTGTGTCTGTAAATGTGTGTGTCCATGTGCATGAGTGTATCCAAGTGCATGTGTGAGTGTGTGTATACATATATGTGTGCTTGCGTTCATGTGTGTGTGCTTGCATGTGTGAGTGTGTGAAACAGTGTGTCTGTATATGTGTGCATGCGTGCGCCCGTGCTTGCATATGTTTGTGTGTGTGTGCATGACTGTGTAAGTGAGAGAACGTGAGAGTGAGTGTGTGTGTATATGCGCCTGTGCTTGTGTGTGTGTGTTTGTACGTGTATGTCTGTGCATGCGTGTTTGTTTTTGTACAATTATGTGTGTGTGCACGTGTATGAGTGAGAAAATGTCAGAGTGAGTGTCTGCATATATGTGTGTGTGTGCATGCATGTGTATGAGAATGTGTGAGTGTGTGTATTCATGCAAGTGTATTTGTGTGTGTGTGTTCGTTCAGATGCGTCTCCTCCTGTTTGTGTATTTGCTCCTCATAAAACCTCCGAGCTTTAGAGCTGCACAAGGTCAAAAGGTCAGAGTCTGGACAGACGTCTGAATAACTCTCTCTCACCATTATCCCGCACTCGTCCTCTGTGTCTCCGTCTGCTCTCCTCCCCCTTTGTTTATTGGCCGGAGAGTCTCTTTGGTGGGACGTGATCGGAGCTGTGAAACCGAGACACCCATCCTGTCCGGGACGTCCTGCTGTGTCACTGAGGCTGTTTTTGCAGCGTCACAGCTCTGATGTCTCCAACACACACACTCATATTAAGGAGACAGTAACATCACATGCTTTAATGAAAGCACTAGCTGTGTGTTTCTATTCAAAGATGCGAGTTAGATTTATGCCCAAAAGTGTAATATTGCATAAAACATTCACAAATAAAGCAGCGTTTCCATCCAATCAGAAACAAGAGAACAAAATCATCACTTCCTGATAAACTGGAGATCAGTCAGAGGAGGGTAGTTTGATGCGCTGTTGGTGCCACTGTGGTATTTGTTCTTCTCTAATGCCTCGTTTCCACTGAGTAGTACGGTTCGGTATGCTTTTATGGCCGTTTCCACTGTCAAAAAGGCGTACCGTACCACTTTCGAAAGGGTACCAAACATGACAAAGGGTACCAAAAGGCGGAGCTACACGCACAGCTGAACGCTGATTGGTTACAGAGATACGTCACGATCTCGTGGAGCTAGCCAGAATGAAAACAAAGGAACCGCCATGTTTTAAAGACACAGCCGAGACATTACACCGTAATACTATATGCATATAATAACGAGCCATGGATGACCGGAGCTCAAACAAACCTTGTCGTCGTCTTGATGTACAGCCACAAAGCCAAGAAGAACAAAATCTGCCGTGTCCTGTTGTTGTTTTACGAGGTTTTCTAAAAGAGTGAGCGGTTTTCCCTTTCTCCAGGGAGCTCGCGATCGCGTCTATATTTGAAATAAGGAACTTCTTGAGCTGATGATAAGAACGTGTGTGTGATTTATTGGTGTCTTCGACGTCGGATCCGTTCAGGAAAGAAAAGGACAAATGCGAGAGTGAAGCGCGAACAAACAAAGGAGAAGCCCGACAAAACACAGGAGCAAATTGTTTCAGCAACCTGAATCATGAACAAGCTGCCATGTTTATCATCGCCTTTTGGACTATTATGAATTGGGAATGACGGAATTACTCTCTAACAGAGGTTACATGTGCTGGTGAAGACTAAAGATGCAGATGAGAGGTTTGCACTGACTGTGGGCTATATTGCGTGTTGTTTTTATAATAATAATAATAATAATAATTTTTATTTATATAGCGCCTTTCCAGAGCTCAAGGACACTTTACAAAAATGCGACAAGAAAAGATAATACAAGCAAATAAATGTCAGCAACAATCGATAGACAAACATAAACTGGAAATACTAAAACAAGACCTAAGAGACAAATAAACAGAGTGCAGTTGGATCAGATAAAGTGGTCAGTTTGCCAGTTCAGAAGTGAAACATTCAGAGAATAAGTGAGTTTTAAGTAGAGATTTGAATTCAGAGATATTATTAGTAGAACGGAGTGAGCGTGGTAAAGAGTTCCAGAGTTCGGGTGCAATAACACTAAATGATCTGCCCCCCATTGAAGAAAGACGGTACCGAGGGACAGCGAGAAGACCAGAGTCAGCGGAACGTAATGAGCGAGTTGGGGTGTATGGGACAAGCATATTGCAGAGATAAGAGGGAGCTTGGCTATTTAGGGATCTAAATGCAAGGAGGAGAATTTTGAATTTAATGCGGTATGCAACTGGGAGCCAATGGAGGTCGTACAGGATTGGAGTTATATGAGCAGAACGTTTGGTATGAGTGAGTACTCTTTTTCAACCCAAATAAGGACTAAATGTATGCTGTGTGTAGTTTTTCTGTAATTGGTAACATATCGGAGACTGTAAGGGTCTGTATGTGTTCATATATGTTCATTTATTTATTTATTTTATATAATTGCAGACGTTACAGTAGGATTTACAGTCATTGATCTGCAATTATAATCAAATCACGTTCATAGAAAGGTTAGTAATGAACATTTATACACAAGTATTTATATTTAAAGCATCTGTTTTGTGAGAAGTGCTTCTCATATGATATGTGAACGACCTGTACAGCTTTACTGTAGACATTTATTCGAGCGAAAATGACGTTGACTGAAACTCTCTGTCACCCACCAAAAGGGTACCCTTGGTAGTGGAAATGCAAGCCTGATAAAGGTGACCCGTACCGTACCGCAGTCAGTGGAAACGAGCCATAATAAATGAGTTGCAGCTCAGAAAACGAAGACAGAACGCAGTGATTGCGGTGGCTTTTGGAGGCGTGAGATGCTCTTTTGGAGGCGCAGACCGATGCTTAAGAACAGAGGTGCCCAAAGTAGGGCCTGCGGGGCAAAGTTGGCCTATGGGAACCTTTGGTTTGGCCCACTATCCCATCTGAAAAGAGAGGGACAATGATGGGGAGTTGGTTGGGGTGAATGCCCTTGACAGAGAGCGTTGTTTCAAATTTACCGTAACCTTTAAGCCCAAACCCAATTCAATTTTTGTACCCCTTCCCCTTGGCCCTTGAAACAGAGTGTGAAGGGGAAGGGCTTTAAAATGTATCCCTAAGAAATGGGACAGCACCTGCACACGTCATCATCAGTGGCGGCTGGTCAATAGAGGGCGCTGGGGCGCCGCCCCCGTCAAGTTAGACTCCTTTAATATGTCAATATTTATTATCACAAATATTAACTAAATAAATTGATTTAATTATAACATTCTAACATTTATTGTAGTCATACTAACATTTATTGAAAAAAAAAAAAATGTAAAAACAATATTTTTTCATATGTGTGCGGGGCGCCGGACTAATGAGTGTCTATGTAGGTACACAAACTTTTGCAATGCACGTGATATGACGATAAGCTCTAATTGGCCGGTTTTAAATTGTCCTTATGGCGCAGCGCTCTGCGCCCCGAACCCTCCCATTTTGTTGTTAGAACGAATCATATTTGTTTTTATATGGTTGGCCTTATGTGATTGGACCATTCTCACTTAGACCGTTCACTCAGCAGCAGCTCGTCAGTTAGCTGTGCTGACCTTTAATCATATAGTGAAAGCAAGTGCAAGATGAAGGAAAATTCTGTTGTATCTTTGCAAAGATATCCGTTCACAAGGCGTTTGGATGAAGAAAAAAAAAAAAGAATCAACGAGCTTGGACCAGATCGACCTTCCTTGCAAAACTAATGAAAACAAATTCACCAGCAGTCAAGTGATGGCGAGCACGCGTACACCCTTGGCTTTTCCAGCACTTGTTATGACAAACGGAGTTGGCTGGCAGGTTGTGATGTAAGTCATGCCTTTTACTATTTCCGTGTTTGCTGTTTCAAACAGCATGACGCAAGAGAGGCTGAATGCATTGGCCATGCTGTCAATAGAGAAGATACTGGTGACTGAGATGACTGACTTTAACCAAAAGCTCATTAAGAAATTTGCAAGCCAGAAAGAAAGGAGAGCATAACTTATTTTTAAGTAGTGCTACTGGCCAGTGATTAGGCAACATTTGTGTGTGTGTGTGTGCGTGTTTACTGATTATCTGGATTACTTCATTACTGATAATAAACCCAAATTGAACTAAAATGAACTGATTTGTGATGCATTTATTGTATGCTTTAGTCATTTTTGTTTTTTGGTACATCACCTGAAAAATGGCTTTTAATGGCTTTTAAAATGGGCCCCCCTCACATTTTTTAACACCTGCCGCCACTGGTCATCATATGTCATCGCGATCTCTTGCTTCATATGAGATCAGATGGCGACTGCTGTAGTTATTCCAGTTGTGTTATTTTTTTAGTATTTATCTTCAGGAAATCACTGAAGGCGTATATCATGTTATCATAACAATATAATGTGGCAATAAGATCGTAACAGTACTGTGTAAACACACAGTATCTATGTAAACACACACAGCAAAAATTCCAGTGTTAAATATACAGTGTGATTTTTTTGGTGTTGTTCAGTGTTAAAACCAGAGTACATTTTAATCCACGAGTGTGAAAGAGCGTATATTTAAGAGTTGTTTTTTTTTTTTTTCAGTGTTAAACTTTTAGCCCAATATTCAGTGTATTTCCCACTAGTGATGGGGAAGTCCATTTTTTTTTACTCTAACTGGTTCTTTCAGACAAACAGATCAAACCAGTGTCTTGTTGCATTTTAAAATGCACACTTTTATATTAAAATTGTTTCTGAAAAGATTAATGAACATTTAACAAATGAAAACTATTTTCAACATATTTGATCACTGTTATCTGTCACATACACCAATTGATAATGTAGGAAAAAAGGTCATATATTAACACTTTGAAGGGTAACACACACTCCAGTTCGATGTAAGAATAAACCTTACTGTGTTAAAATGAAGTCTAAGAGTAATGTACAAATTTCACACTTTAGAAAGTGTTATTTTAACTCCAAAACAGAGGGAGGCATATGTGCACCCAAGGAGTGTTAAGTTAAACTCAAATTGAGTTAAATGTACACTGATTTTTTGCTGTGCACCAAAAACAACATTAACAATATAGCAGACACTGTAAAACACTCATTCCCAGTCACTAGATTTTTCAGACAGGGGATTTCAGTGTCAGAATGTTGTGGAACTGCTGTACAGGAGTTATTATTATGGATTATAGATCGCCAAATTTAGCAGTTTTTATTTTAGCGTTTATTTTAGTTTTTATTTTAAACACGAACACGGTTATGAATATATTAAAACATGTGCTTGTTTGTTGTAAAAATTCGTAATAATGACAAAAAAATACTAATTTTCCGTTGTAGATGGTGTATTCGCTTGTTGCTAGATCGGATATGGTTGCGGCCGGAAGTTAACAAGCATTATTTATTAAATTTCTCATTTATTGTATTTTATTAACGTCTACCCCGACCCCAACCCTAAACCCAACTATCACAGAAGCGTAAAAACAGTAGTCGTACCGAGTATTATTTATGTTATCTATTAAATTACTCAATGACTTGTGTTTTTTAACCCCTACCCCCACCCCAACCCTAAACTCAATCGTCACAGTACTGTAAAAATATTAATTATTGTTATACAGTGGCATAAAAAAATGCTGCTATATTAATGTGCATATCGCACTTTCTTTAAAATGTCTCAATCCGATATACTGTAGACTTTACCGGTGTATTTTCCTACCTCTTTTCTTTTTCGTTTCTTTTTTGATGATTTATTATCATCACATAATCTGACTTTTTTTTTATTTGCATGCTAGAATTTACTCGGTAAATGTGTTTCCGTTGTAGTTTATGCACTTTTTCTCTTATTAAATAAAGTTTATCCTATTGAGTTTTTATGCGCGTCTTGGCATTTCCATTGAGGATTTTTTATCCAAAATGTGCATAAAAATGGGTGGATGGAAACATACAGTAGCTACTGATTCCGTTTACACATGGCAACACACTACAACGTGTTTTCATCAATCTAATTACAAGTGGACAACTCTTAATACAGGTGTAATCTGCATCTGAAGTGCTTTGAGCTTTTCTAGAGGGAGAGTTTTAATAGTGTAAACACTAATATGGTTGAATGTGTTCAAACCGACACAGAAGAGCAGCTACTGACTGAACATGTGATCATTATGGGATGTCTTCAGAGGTAATTTGTGGGTGGGTTGTGGTGGGGGTGTGTGTTTTTCTGAATAGCACAGCTGAGAGTAACTCTACTGATAGGACCGGGTTTCAGGCGGCCGCTGCGATTGGATAATATACCAAAGTTGGCGACCCGGGTGTGTTACAGACTGTACCAAAAAGCTGAGGACGGGGGGCGGGGTAAAATTTAGTTTTAAGTGTGGCGTTGCGAGGGGAGGGGGCTTTGGGGGCTCAAGCCCCCGATGTGTTGTCAAAAGCCCCTGATCTTTTGGAATATGTTGCACTTAAATAAAAATAGGTTGTATAACATTTATTTTGTTATCTAAGTACTTAAAATTATCACATACATCACGCGCAGTCCACTTAAAGCAGCGTGTCGGGTAAATAAACAGTCAGCTGTTCAGTAGTACCTGTTTCTACCAGCAGGTGAGAGTGGCACTGTTGTCACATGGTGTTAAAAACATCCCGCCACTGCAGTGTAATCATTCATTCATTATTTTGAGGAGCTAAAGCTAATGAGGTAATAATACAACTGTTTCGCAAAACTGAATAGTTCTAACTACTGATGAAGCTTAATATTTGTTTTCACAGTATAAAGTGTGTGTAGTTTTAGTGAAATAAAATAACTGTAATCAATAAAATGTGCGTCATATAAATGTAAATAAATGCCAATTAGTCAGAAAAACGTAAATTCTGCTAGCTTTCTAGATATGATATAATTATCTAAACATGTTTATCTAGATGTGATATAGCTTGTCACATTTGTTTCTGTAATAGTTAAATCACAGTGAGTTCATGCATCTAGCATATTATTTTATAGCTTTATTCTACTGTAACATGCTGTCAGTTAGCATCGAATTATAAATCGCCTTTTTTATAAAAATATCTAAGATGGCTGGAAGAACACATATAAACAATTTATTGTCGCATTTAAAGCCTTTTTATGTTTATTCAGATCTTATTTTTATTCAACTACAGCAATAGCTGGATGCCTTTATCCATATTAGGGATTTCCTGGAATGTTCAAATACTTATGTGAGGCATATATGGAATTTCTGCTCTGCTTACATGCATTTAAAGTGCTACACTGCCTACATCAACCTATTTTGAGGAAAGCTGAAAAAAATTTCCCTCTAAAGAAATTTGTAGTAAACATATTTCTAGCATATATTTATTTTTATTTTTTGTACTATTTGTGATACAGTTATTATTATATGAAAAATAGTAGCCTATTGAATATCAATATTTTGCAGGGTATTGAATTTAGAAATTCCAATATCTTGACAACACTACACCTCAGTTAATCACTCTGTCCAAATGAACATGTTTGTAGCTTTGTATCACACTGGATAACAACTCACACTATAAAATAAATCATATTTTTAGATTTGAAGACATGCAGAAAATTACATTTTCAAAAAACAAACAGAAACTGCAAATCAGGAGGAGATAGGAGGCTCAAGAGGTATGATATGGCTCATAACAGACCAGTAAATGAGAAGTGGGTTCATTTATCAATGTTTTTTCCTTTTTGGTGTTACAAGTCACAAAGCTTCACAAAAGACTCAAACACCCTTTATTTATTATTAAACCACTTACAATTCGATTTGAAAGTGGTGGTATTTTAGCGTGGTTAATTAAAACTTCTTTTTTTGGGGGAGGGATAGGGGAGGGTCCCTTTTGACCCTAGCAACGCCCCTGGTTTTAACTAAATTTCAACAGAAAACAGGAGAAATAACAAAACGGGAGGGTGGCGGAAGATGGGTCAGAAATACGGGAAATACAGGAGTGTTGGCAGGTATTATGTTGGTGGTGGCCTACACTCTCAGTGTTACAAACATGGTTACAGTGCAGTTTAATGATGATCGATTATACAGATTTTACCAATTATTTATTATTTTATTCAATAATATATTTTGTACGACTTTTTAATTTGAACTCTAACTTGGATTGATTTTATTAAACACAAGCTGATAAAATAACCACATAGACCATGAAGCACAAAACAAATCTTTTTTTTTTTCCCCAATTTCTGTTTAACGAACAGAGGATTTTTTTCAACACATTTCTAAACATAATAGTTTTAATAACTCATTTCTAATAACTAATTTATTTTCTCTTTGCCATGATGACAGTAAATAATATTTGACTAGATATTCTTCAAGACACTTCTATACAGCTTAAAGTGACATTTAAAGGCTTAATTAGGTTAATTAGGTTAACTAGGCAGGTTAGGGTAATTAGGCAAGTTATTGTATAATGATGGTTTGTTCTGTAGACTATTGAAAAAATATATAGCTTAAAGGGGCTAATAATATTGACCTTAAAATGGTGTTTAAAAAATTAAAAACTGTTTTTATTCTAGCCGAAATAAAAAAAATAAGACTTTCTCCAGAAGAAAAAATATTATCAGACATACTGTGAAAATGTCCTTGCTCTGTTGAACATCATTTGGGAAATATTCAAAAAAGAAAAAAAAAATCAAAGGGGGCTAATAATTCTGACTTCAACTGTGTGTGTATATATATATATATATATAGCAATAGCTAAAAAAGCATTGCATGGGTCAAAATTTTTGAATTTTCTTTAATGTCAAAATTAAGTAAAGATCATAATGCATGAATACATTTTGTGTGATTTCTAATGTAAATATGTCAAAACTCAGATTAGTAATATGCATGGTTTAGACAGCTTTAAAGGCAATATTCTCAATATTTAGTTTTTGTAAGCCTCATTAAATATGTACTATATTATCGAAATATTATCTTATCCTAACAAACCAAACATCAATCAAAATGCCTATTTATTAAAATGTTAAATGATGTATAAATCCCAATTTCCATTATATATTATATCAGTTTTTATATTTATTTCATTGTTATTGTTGAATAATATGCAAATTATTAGATAATTGATGTACAGTGCCAGTGTAAAGTGTAAAGTCATATTTTCTGTCTTTTAGTGGATGTACTTTATGAGAGACCTGCTGTAGCTTAGTTTACCAAACAAGCGGTTCTAATTGGTCTTTGATTGTAAACCTTAAAAGTAGTAATGGGCGATATAAACGATATGCGATATAAACGAGACAAAATTGGCCTACGATAGAGATTCTAATTCTAGTGCACTATCGCGATAATGCATGTTTGATGACGCAATCTACCCGCGAAATTAAGAGCAACGAGCTGCAGCCGGCTGCAACGCATCATCTTGAATAAACAACAGTGCGACCATTTGGCTGCGGCCGATATATTATTGGGGCGGCCCGGTTCTGTGTTCGCGAGAAACTGAGAACACTCTGCCACAGACTCGCATGCTCTGCATGCAGACCCACAGAGTTGCGCTGGATACAGAAGAGCGCGAAGACTAAATAGACTGATCCAGCTCATTATTTGGGGTGACAATACATTTTCCCCGGACATGTCCGAAAATCTGCTTTCGCTTTCGATATTAATTGTATTCATTTTTGCATTACTTTATTCGCAAACTTTGTCTGGTGCGTCTCAATCTCTCAGCAGCACCAACACTACAGCAGACAGAGACAGAGAGAGAGGGAGAGAGAGAGAAAGAGCAGATCAAGACACCAGTTTTAATTTCATTAGGAGAACAAAATGTTTAAAATCAAATGTGTTACCTTAGGCTGCAGGTTAGAAATTTGTTTTTATTTAAAGTATCTGCAATACACAATTTTATTTGACTAATTTAATACTGGAAGTAATTTCAGTTCAGTGTAAGTTCCTTAACTAAAAAGACACCAGTTTTTTTGTTCTCTGCAACTTGGCATTTAGGAACCAATGACTTAAAAGAAAAGTCTTTCTTTCTAAAAGGCACTACATTTAGTTTATTTATATGCAACATTGTGTTGTTTAATTACAGTTTTGCTTTTGCACAATAAATGTTCTCGAAATGACATGCAACCTTTCTTTATTTCTTTCCTAAGGGTCTATGTAACCTGTTCTGAAATGGTTCTATTATAATTTATATACCGCAATATATATCGTTATCGCAAGAGGCTGCAATGTATATCGCAATATGGATTTTAGGCCATATCGCCCATCCCCCGCTTAAAAGTTATAGTTATAGTTTTTACTTCATGCATTAGTCTTTCAGCTCCTAAACTCTTAAAATAATTTTGAATAAATCAGATTGTTTTTTAACAAAATTTTGCACAAAAATAGCGAACAAAAAGTCCACAGGTTCATTCTGGGAACATCATGATTAACAGCTGCAGACAGTGATCATTATGTTCACAGATCAAATTATGCAGAATATATATATATATATAAATGAGCTGCTGCTAGCAGATTCAAATGAGACTGTTTGCAGTTTGAATGCATTAACAGATCAGATCAGTGTGTGTGTGTGTGTGTTGCACACTCAATCTATATATACACTTGAAGTCAGAATTATTCGCCCTCCTTTGCCCTTTTTTTTCTATTTCAGATATTTCCCAAATGATGTTGAACAGATTCAGGAATCTTTCACAGTATTTCCTCTAATATTTTTTCTTCTGGAGAAAGTCTTATTTGTTTTATTTCTGCTATAATAAAAGCAGTTTTTAATTGTTTTAAACCCATTTAAAGGTCAATATTATTAGCCCCCTTCAGCTATATTAGTTTTGGATTGTCTCCAGAACAAACCACTGTTATACAATGACTTGTCTAATTACCCTAACTTTACCCTAATTACCCTAGTTAAGCCTTTAAATGTCACTTTAAGCTGAATACTAGTGTCTTGAAAAATATCTAGTCAAATATTATGTGCTGTCATCATGACAAAGAGAAAATAAATCAGTTATTAGAGTTATTAAAACTATTATGATTAGAAATGTGTTGAAAATAAAATCTTCTTTCCGTTAGGGCTGATAATTCTGTGTGTGTGTGTGTGTGTGTGTGTGTGTCTATAAATATCCTCTCTACTGCAGCTGTTGCAGTTTATATATTTACACTGTGCCATTGTATCCCACACCTCTCTTAAACAGCAGATCCCTGTCTTACAGATTTATTTCTTTTCATTGACTCTTTGCGTGTTTGTGCAGGTCTGTTTGGGAATAATGGCCTGCTGGATGCCGGAGCTTCTGACTCCATAGCGACGCTCCCTCCGCGGACCTTTAACGGCAGCGACTCCCTCCTAATGACGGCTGATAATGGGACAGTGTCGGTCCCGACGGACGCTCCTCTGCAGTGGGACTCGGCTCTCTGGATGCCCCGTGCTGACACGTCTCCATCCGCAAGTCCCACCGCTGTTTCTGTGGACTGGTGGACATCCACATCCACTGTGACCAGTCTGACCGCAGAGCCTGGTACGATTGTGAAATAGCTGAATTAATATGTTGTATGTTCGAGCTTGTTGAAGTGTTGTCTTAGGAATGAAGTACATCCAGGAGGTTATTATCACAAAATGAACCCGCCAAAAAATGTAAAAATTTAGAAACAAAACATTGTTATGAGCCGTAATAGTTGACATAACTGAAGTATACACTAACCTGTGCATTATTTAGACACTATATGGAACCAAACAGGCAAAGCTGACCGAAACAAAACCAGCTGATGGAGTATACAAGGCAGTGCAGAATTATTAGGCAAGTTGTATTTTTGAGGATTAATTTTATTATTGAACAACAACCATGTTCTCAATGAACCCAAAAAACTCATTAATATCAAAGCTGAATATTTTTGAAGTAGTTTTTAGTTTGTTTTTAGTTTGAGCTATTTTAGGAGGATATCTGTGTGTGCAGGTGACTATTACTGTGCAGAATTATTAGGCAACTTAACAAAAAACAAATATATACCCATTTCAATGATTTATTTTCACCAGTGAAACCAATATAACATCTCAACATTCACAAATATACATTTCTGACATTCAAAAACAAAACAAAAACAAATCAGTGACCAATATAGCCACCTTTCTTTGCAAGGACACTCAAAAGCCTGCCATCCATGGATTCTGTCAGTGTTTTGATCTGTTCACCATCAACATTGCGTGCAGCAGCAACCACAGCCTCCCAGACACTGTTCAGAGAGGTGGACTGTTTTCCCTCCTTGGAAATCTCACATTTGATGATGGACCACAGGTTCTCTATAATGTTCAATTCAGGTGAACAAGGAGGCCATGTCATTAGTTTTTCTTATTTTAGACCCTTTCTTGCCAGCCACGCTGTGGAGTACTTGGATGCGTGTGATGGAGCATTGTCCTGCATGAAAATCATGTTTTTCTTGAAGGATGCAGACTTCTTCCTGTACCACTGCTTGAAGAAGGTGTCTTCCAGAAACTGGCAGTAGGACTGAGAGTTGAGCTTGACTCCATCCTCAACCCGAAAAGGCCCACAAGCTCATCTTTGATGATACCAGCCCAAACCAGTACTCCACCTCCACCTTGCTGGCGTCTGAGTCGGACTGGAGCTCTCTGCCCTTTACCGATCCAGCCACGGGCCCATCAAGACTCACTCTCATTTCATCAGTCCATAAAACCTTAGAAAAATCAGTCTTGAGATATTTCTTGGCCCAGTCTTGACGTTTCAGCTTGTGTGTCTTGTTCAGTGGTGGTGGTTTTTCAGCCTTTCTTACCTTGGCCATGTCTCTGAGTATTGCACACCTTGTGCTTTTGGGCACTCCAGTGATGTTGCAGCTCTGAAATATGGCAAAACTGGTGGCAAGTGGCATCTTGGCAGCTGCACGCTTGACTTTTCTCAGTTCATGGGCAGTTTATTTTGCGTCTTGGTTTTTCCACACGCTTCTTGTGACCCTGTTGACTATTTTGAATGAAACGCTTGATTGTTCGATGATCACGCTTCAGAAGCTTGGCAATTTTAAGAGTGCTGCATCCCTCTGCAAGATATCTCACTATTTTTGACTTTTCGGAGCCTGTCAAGTCCTTCTTTTGACCCATTTTGCCAAAGGAAAGGAAGTTGCCTAATAATTATGCACACCTGATATAGGGTGTTGATGTCATTAGACCACACCCCTTCTCATTACAGAGATGCACATCACCTAATATGCTTAATTGGTAGTAGGCTTTCGAGCCTATACAGCTTGGAGTAAGACAACATGCATAAAGAGGATGATGTGCTCAAAATACTCATTTGCCTAATAATTCTGCACTGCCTGTATATATATATATATAAATAAATAAATAAAAATACAAAGGGTGGAGCAGCACAGTGGCTCAGTGGATAGCACTGAGGCCTCACAGCAAGCTGGTTCGAGTCCCGGCTGGGTCAGTTGGTGTTTCTGTGTGGAGTTTGCATGTTCTCCCCGTGTTGGTGTGGGTTTCCTACGGGTGCTCCGGTTTCTCCCACAGTCCAAACACATGCGCTATAGGGGAACTGATGAACTAAATTGGCCATAGTGTATGAGTGTGAATGAGTGTGTATGGGTGTTTCCGAGTACTGGGTTGCAGCTTAAAGGGCATCTGCTGTGTAACACATATGCTGGAATAGTTGGTTCATTCCACTGTGGCGACCTCTGAAATTCAGACTAAGCTGAAGGAAAATGAATGAATGAATGATTGAAACAAGGGGTGCATATTAGGAGTGTTGGGAAGAAGTAAATCGTTTTTGATTTTCTGAAGACTGTAAATCTACATCTGGATGGCGTGAGGTTATTTTTGGGTCAACTGTCCCTGTAAACCCAACATGTTTGTTTTTATATTCTGTCCTCTGCTTCATCCTTCTGTCTCTCTTCAGCCCTTTTATGTCAAATATCTGCTGTCTTTTGTCCTCTACAGACCAGCTGCTAATCTAATTTACCACAGATCTCTCTCTCTCTCTCTCTCTCTCTCTCTCTCTCTCTCTCTCTCTCTCTCTCTCTCTCTCTCTGTGTGTGTGTATGTGTGTGTGTGTGTCTTAGTGTCCTCAGTGAAGGTTCTGTCTCAAGCATCATCTGTGAGTGTGTGTCCTCTCGTGTTGACCTCTACAGGACACTATTATTTCTCTCTGTCTTCTGCAAACAGTCCGATGATTAATACTCTATGCTGAGCTGTGTGTGTGTGTGTGTGTGTGTGTGTGTGTGTGTGTGTGTGTGTGTGTGTGTGTGTGTGTGTGTTCCTCTTGTCTTTCTGACTTTGACTTGAGCACTAGAATCACAACTACAATCAGTGACTCTCAGACGATCTTAAACTCTCACTCACTCAAACTCTCTCTCTCACACACACACCCACGTGCATTCAGACTCTCTCATTCACTCATGCTCACACACAAACTCACTCAACCCTTTCACACACACTCGTTCACTCACTCATGCTCTCATACACTCATTCATTCACTCATGCTCTCTTATACACACACACTTTGGCCCACGGCGCAAGCCTCGCGCGTAGCCGTGCATTTATACTTCTGCGTGCTGTTTCTGTTTCTCTGCAATACACTTCCCAAACGCTAGCTGGCAGTAGGTGTTTATGTTCCTCTGTGTCGAGTTTCTTCGCTGGTGTTTTGTTTTTTCTGAACTCTTCCTTAATGTACAAGTGGCTCAAATTCGCTCATTTTGAGGCGGGAACCGGCGGACGTGCAACAACTTTAATCATAAGGTAAACACAAAACAACAGTCTCCATCCGGAGCTCCTTCATGGGACTCCACACTTGTAAACACTCGCTGCATCGGGCACGCGGCTCTCACCTCCGCCCACACTCGTCAGCGCTACCAAGCCGACCAATCACAGAGCTTGCGCTACGCGTACGCATTACATTTTTTGAGAGGTGCAGAAGTATAAATCACGTTCACGTGAAGGGGTAGGGGTGTCCCAATTCTCTTTAGCTTGAAGGCGTTGGGCTAAGGGGAAGGGGTAGATACCCCTTGAAATAGAGATTTTTCAGGACCACACTCGAAACCAAGGGGGTAAGAAATTTTCCCAGAATACACCAACCACAACGGCTGTATTGCTGAACCCGGAAGTCAGGAGATCCACAAATTAGTATTTTTTGTCATTATTATGAATTTTTAGAACAAACAAACAAATGTTTTAATTATAGGTGGACATAGATACATTTTGTACTGTAATCTTGGAATTAATCTAGATCAAAATGGCTCATTTGAATTCGTGTTTTACCGTCATGCTAAAATAAAAACCGCTAAATTTGGCAATCTATAATCCATAATAATAACTCCTGTACAGCAGTCAAACAACATTCTGACACTCGATGACACTCAAACACCCTGTCAGAAAAGTCTAGTGACTGGGAATGAGCTTTATACAGTGTCTGCTATAATGTTAGTGTTGTTTTCTTGTGTTTACATGGTGAATATGGCCACTGTGTTAAATGCACAGTATAGTTACGATCTTATTGCCACATTATATTGTTATGATAACATGATATACGCCTTCAGTGATTTCCTGAAGATAAATACTAAAAAATAGCACAACTGGAATAACTACAGCAGTCGCCATCATCTGATCTCATATGAAGCAAGAGATCATGATGACATATGACAGGGCTATTCAATTGGCGGCCCGCGGGCTGAACCCAGCCCCCGAGGCAATTTGTTCCGGCCCTCCAAATAGTGTGACCAAGACATCAAAAATAAATTTAGTTCAGTCGAAAAACGGCCGCTATAGTGATGAAGTGACATGCGCCTGTTCAATACAGCATGACCTGCAAGCTGCGCAGAGCGTAAGTCACCATTCAGGCAGTGGCTCGGGCAGCCAAAAATATTTGGATATGTTTGTAGAAAAGGCCTTTTGTACTATGCACTGATATCGTCAATAGTGATGCAACGATTAGCCGATTTCACTATTAACTGCCCTTTAATTCGTCACAATTAATCGTAAAGGCTTCTCTAAGCCGCATTTCTGTTGCACGGAACAAAACGAAACTGCTGCAGTTAAACAAAGTTATGCCAAGTTGCCAACTGTGCAAAGTTCCAAGTATGTACACCGGATTAACGCAGCGGTCGTTCCCATATTACGTCTTTTCCGCTTGCAAGTTTGTTGTTTCTAATGTAAGAATGTATGACAATTGCTCGCGCACAAGCGGAGCAATGCGCTTGGGTCTTTGCGGGCGCACGCAGTAGAAAACATCTCACGGTGAGAGTTCTGCAAGCCTTTCAGTGCAGTGTAAACAAAAGACATGTTAGACTAATTAATATTAAGATGATTATGTATGCATGAACGCAGATGGCCACAACAGTTCATCTAAATAGCTCACCTAATATAAAGCTTGAATTTACATTAGATGTGATAACCGTCAAACCATGATTATTCTTCACACTATATAATCGTACAACCTAAATCTATAATTGTTGCATCCCTAATTGTTATGCAGTTCAAAAAATAACATATGAATGTGTCTGAATGTAGAAGAAGCCTACTTCAGCAATGCACTGCTTTTGTTTTGCTCTGATATACAACATTTGAATGTTTGTTAAAAAAAAAAAAAAGTCTATAGTACAATGCACTGATGTTATGTAGTTTCAAAGAACAATATATTAACATTTTATTGTAGAAAAAGCCAACGTGGGTGTCTAAAGGAGCAAAAATACAACATATGGGCTCTTATATTGCTGTTGTGTTATCACTCATATAGCAAGTCATATCTCTCCGGCCCATACCTGCCAACATTTGGTTCGTAAATTCCGGGAGACTCCCCCCCCCGTCATACGTATTACGTCATACGCTAATTTGCATATTACTGACGTCATCGCGTTCTACCGTTTCTGTTTGTTTAACAGCCTATGGTAAATAAATGGGGTATTTTATATTCGCACTACGCTTTATGTAGGCTTGTTAATTTAACTAAATGTATTGCTGTTTGAATGCAGTATATCATTATAGATGAGTAGGGAATTTGCAGTAATCTCTCAGACGTAATATACTCAGACAAGTTCTGAAACTCTCACTTAAAACATCTCTGATTGTGCAACAAGAATAAACGGTCAAATTAAATTGTTAAAATAAAGGAGAAGCAGATCGGGTTGACTGTACAAGGGAAATACCTTTAAACTGCCACCTGTTCTGAATCATTTGCCGTCGGTACGCAGAGAGGTGCTCTGCTCCCAGGCTGCAGGGGAGGGGCCGCAGCTCGTTGAGAAGAGTAGGGACGGTAAGAAATGGACAAACGACAGTCTATAAAAATCGCCAGTAACACACAAAAAGTCGCTAGATTTGTCGCTAGTCGCTTTTTTTTTTAATTTGTCGCTAAATTGGCAACACTGGCGCAAACTGAAGAGCGGGGAGCGGGAGGAGTGAGAGGTTTGGGGAGATGGGGGCGCGTGCACAAGAGAGAGCACAAGCACTAAGTTTCAGCCTGGACTGTACCAAAATGCTGAGGAGCGGGGGGCGGGGGAATTCCGGGAGTTTACCGGGAGACAGAACAATACGGGAGACGGGTCTGAAATACGGGAGACTCCCGGGAAAAACGGGAGTGTTAGCAGGTATGCTCCGGCCCTTCGTTTGGGATGCTTTTCATGAACCGGCCCCCATGACAAACTAATTGAATAGCCCTGACATATGATGACGTGTGCAGGTGCTGTAGTGCTGTCCCAATTCTTAGGGGTACATTTTGAAGCTCTTCCCCTTCACACTCTGTTTCAAGGGCCAAGGGGAAGGGGTACAAAAATAGTATTGGGATTGGGCCATTCCCTTACGCCTCATTCACATGCTGCGTCAGCGTCAACGCTTCCCATTCACTTTGAATAGGTGACATCAGGCGTTGCCGAACTGCATTGTGGGTCCGTCGGCGCCGCTTCAGTGGCGTTGCTCGCTGCAGAAGTTGGGAAATTCTCAAATTTTCAAGCGCCAATGGAAGTGTCAGCCAATCAGATCGCTTTATGCAAATACCCCAGCTCAGACAGTAGTCGATTGCGGACTAATTTCATTGGCTGACGCTGCTATGACGATCACATCAGCCCCAACTTCAGACACGCCCTCTGTCAAGCGATTACACTGAAGCCCTGTGTGAATGCACGGTTATGCTCACACACACTCTCTCTTACACACTCCCTTTTACACGCTCATACATACTTGTTCACTCCAACTCACACTCGCTCACACACACTTTCAAACTCACATACAAACACAAACACACAAGACTCACTCATACAAGCACACACACAAACACTCTGTCACTCAGATTTTCTCTCACACACCCATCATACTGTACACATGCTCAGTTTACTCACTTACAAACAACACACACATCAAACTCAAACACGCCACACACACACTGAAAACTCACACTCGCTTCACCCACGTGCCCTGATTTCTGGACATCTGATCATTTCATATTCTGATTATCATTATAGGATCAAACTGCACTCCATTTCAGCCAATGAAAACAGTCCTCGCCCAGTCTGTCCTCCAATCAGATTTCCCCTTTGTTTTTCTGACAGGCATCTGCTCTGACATCACGGAGAGCCAGTGTCACATGCTGCCATACAACCAGAGCGGAGTGATGGCGGGCAGCAGCGTGGTGAAGAGCAGCGAACTGCAGATGTTCCTCAAGTTCTTCAGCTACCTGAGCCGCCTGGCCTGCTATAGACACATCATGCTGTTCGGATGCTCCATCGCTCTCCCACAATGCATCAGCCACAGAGATGGCAGGTCTGTGACTCAAGCTGCAGTAGTAGCCTAGAGCGCCATCTAGTGTTAAATACATTAGCCTAGAGCGCCATTTGCTGTTAGACACCAGCCTAGAGCGCCATCTGCTGTTAAACACACTAGCCTAGAGCACCATCTAGTGTTAAACACTAGCCTAGAGCGCCGTCTGCTGTTAAACACACTAGCCTAGAGCACCGTCTGCTGTTAAACACTAGCCTAGAGCACCGACTGTTGCTAAACACTAGCCTAGAGCGCCATCTGCTGTTAAACACACTAGCCTAGAGCGCCATCTGCTGTTAAACACTAGCCTAGAGCACCATCTAGTGTTAAACACTAGCCTAGAGCGGCGTCTGCTGTTAAACACTAGCCTAGAGCGCCATCTGCTGTTAAACACACTAGCCTAGAGCGCCATCTGCTGTTAAACACTAGCCTAGAGCACCATCTAGTGTTAAACACTAGCCTATAGCGGCGTCTGCTGTTAAACACTAGCCTAGAGCGCCATCTGCTCTTAAACACACTAGCCTAGAGCGCCATCTGCTCTTAAACACACTAGCCTAGAGCGCCATCTGCTGTTAAACACTAGCCTAGAGCGCCATCTGCTGTTAAACACCAACCTAGAGCACCATCTACTGTTAAACACTAGCCTAGAGCGCCGTCTGCTGTTAAACACTAGCCTAGAGCACCGACTGTTGCTAAACACTAGCCTAGAGCGCCATCTTCTGTTAAACACACTAGCCTAGAGCGCCATCTGCTGTTAAACACTAGCCTAGAGCACCATCTAGTGTTAAACACTAGCCTAGAGCGGCGTCTGCTGTTAAAAACTAGCCTAGAGCGCCATCTGCTGTTAAACACACTAGCCTAGAGCGCCATCTGCTGTTAAACACTAGCCTAGAGCACCATCTAGTGTTAAACACTAGCCTATAGCGGCGTCTGCTGTTAAACACTAGCCTAGAGCGCCATCTGCTCTTAAACACACTAGCCTAGAGCGCCATCTGCTGTTAAACACTAGCCTAGAGCACCATCTGCTGTTAAACACCAACCTAGAGCACCATCTACTGTTAAACACTAGCCTAGAGCACTGTCTGTTGTTAAACACTAGTCTAGAGCGCCGTCTTCTGGTAAACACTAGGCTAGAGCACCATCTTCTGTTGGACTCTAGCCTAGAGCACCATCCGGTGTTAAACACTAGCCTAGAGCGCCATCTACTGTTAAACACTAGCCTAGAGCGCCATCTGCTGTTAAACACTAGCCTAGAGCACCATCTAGTGTTAAACACTAACCTAGAGCGGTGTCTGCTGTTAAACACTAGCCTAGAGCCCCATCTGCTGTTAAACACTAGCCTAGAGCGCCATCTGCTGTTAAACACTAGCCTAGAGCACCATCTGCTGTTAAACACTAGCCTAGAGCGCCATCTGCTGTTAAACACTAGCGTAGAGCACTGTCTGTTGTTAAACACTAGTCTAGAGCACCGTCTTCTGGTAAACACTAGCCTAGAGCACCATCTAGTGTTAAACAGTAGCCTAGAGCGCTGTCTGCTGTTAAACACTAGCCTAAAGCGCCGTCTGCTGTTAAACACACTAGCCTAGAGCACCATCTAGTGTTAAACAGTAGCCTAGAGCGGTGTCTGCTGTTAAACACTAGCCTAGAGCACCAAATGTTGCTAAACACTAGCCTAGAGCGCCATCTGCTGTTAAACACACTAGCCTAGAGCGCCATCTGCTGTTAAACACTAGCCTAGAGCACCATCTAGTCTTAAACACTAACCTAGAGCGACGTCTGCTGTTAAACACTAGCCTAGAGCGCCATCTGCCGTTAAACACTAGCCTAGAGCACCATCTAGTGTTAAACACTAACCTAGAGCGCTGTCTGCTTTTAAACACTAGCCTAGAGCACTGTCTGTTGTTAAACAATAGCCTAGAGCGCCGTCTTCTGGTAAACACTAGGCAAGAGCACCATCTTCTGTTGGACTCTGGCCTAGAGCGCCATCTACTGTTAAACACTAGCCTAGAGCACTGTCTGTTGTTAAACACTAGTCTAGAGCGCCGTCTTCTGGTAAACACTAGGCAAGAGCACCATCTTCTGTTGGACTCTAGCCTAGAGCGCCATCTACTGTTAAACACTAGCCTAGAGCACTGTCTGTTGTTAAACACTAGTCTAGAGCGCCGTCTTCTGGTAAACACTAGGCAAGAGCACCATCTTCTGTTGGACTCTAGCCTAGAGCGCCATCTACTGTTAAACACTAGCCTAGAGCACTGTCTGTTGTTAAACACTAGCCTAGAGTGCCATCTGCTGTTAAACACTAGCCTAGAGCACTGTCTGCTGTTAAACACTAGCCTAGAGCGCTGTCTGCTGTTAAACACTAGCCTAGAGTGCCGACTGCTGTTAAACACACTAGCCTAGAGCGCCATCTGCTGTTAAACTCTAGCCTAGAGCGCCATCTACTGTTAAACACTAGCCTAGAGTGCCGACTGCTGTTAAACACACTAGCCTAGAGCGCCATCTACTGTTAAACACTAGCCTAGAGCACTGTCTGTTGTTAAACACTAGCCTAGAGCGCTGTCTACTGTTAAACACTAGCGTAGAGCAACATCTGCTATTAAACTCTAGCCTATAGCGCTGTCTGCTGTTAAACACACTAGCCCAGAGCGCCGTTTGCAGTTAAACACTAGCCTAGAGCACCATCTGCTGTTAAACACTAGCCTAGAGCGCCGTCTGCTGTTAAACACTAGCCTAGAGCACCGACTGTTGCTAAACACTAGCCTAGAGCGCCATCTGCTGTTAAACACACTAGCCTAGAGCGCCATCTGCTGTCAAACACTAGCCTAGAGCACAATTTAGTGTTAAACACTAACCTAGAGCGGCGTCTGCTGTTAAACACTAGCCTAGAGCACCATCTGCTGTTAAATACTAGCCTAGAGCGCCGTCTGCTGTTAAACACTAGCCTAGAGCACTGTCTGTTGTTAAACACTAGCCTAGAGCACTGTCTGTTGTTAAACACTAGCCTAGAGCACTGTCTGTTGTTAAACACTAGCCTAGAGCGCCGTCTTCTGGTAAACACTAGGCTAGAGCACCATCTTCTGTTGGACTCTAGCCTAGAGCACCATCTACTGTTAAACACTAGCCTAGAGCACTGTCTGTTGTTAAACACTAGTCTAGAGCGCCGTCTTCTGGTAAACACTAGGCTAGAGCACCATCTTCTGTTGGACTCTAGCCTAGAGCACCATCTTCTGTTAAACACTAGCCTAGAGCACTGTCTGTTGTTAAACACTAGCCTAGAGCACTGTCTGCTGTTAAACACTAGCCTAGAGCGCTGTCTGCTGCTAAACACTTGCCTAGAGTGCCGACTGCTATTAAACACACTAGCCTAGAGCGCCATCTACTGTTAAACACTAGCATAGAGCGCTGTCTGTTGTTAAACACTAGCCTAGAGTGCCGACTGCTGTTAAACACACTAGCCTAGAGCGCCATCTACTGTTAAACACTAGCCTAGAGCACTGTCTGTTGTTAAACACTAGCCTAGAGCGCTGTCTGCTGTTAAACACTAGCGTAGAGCAACATCTGCTATTAAACTCTAGCCTATAGCACCGTCTGCTGTTAAACACACTAGCCCAGAGCGCCGTTTGCAGTTAAACACTAGCCTAGAGCACCATCTGCTGTTAAACACCAACCTAGAGCGCCGACTGCTGCTAAGCACTAGCCTAGAGCACCATCTGCTGTTTAACACTAGCCTAGAGCGTCGTCTGCTGTTAAACACTAGCCTAGAGCGCCATCTGCTGCTAAAAACTAGCCTAAAGTACCATCTTCTTATGTTTTATGTAATACAGGACAGTTGGCAACCATAAACAATCATAGTGTAAGTAGGGAAGTTTCATTCAGAGTGTGTGTGTCTGTTGTTGCAGGACTCTGGTTCTTCCGTGTCAGTCGTTCTGTGAAGCGGCTCGTGAGGGTTGTGAGCCAGTGTTGCAGATGTTTAACGCCTCCTGGCCCGAGTTTCTACGCTGCTCTCAGTTCAGCAACAACAGCGGGACAGCAGTGGAGAACACAGCGCTCTGCTACACACCCAAACACGCCAGAGGAAAACTCTGTGAGTCTGGAAACGTGTGCGTCTTCACATGGGATTTGGAAAGAATTCTGACGGCTTGTCTTTTTTTTTTGTTTCCGTCTTAAGCCGTATGTGGAGGAAACGATCACTTCCTGTGTGCGACTGGAATATGTGTCCCCCTGAAACTCGTGTGCAACGGATACAACGACTGTGACGACTGGAGCGACGAGGCTGATTGCAGTAAGTTGCTGCATCCCAGGGTAAAGTCTAGAAGGGATACAGCTGCAGATACATCAATATAGCATAATTTTTGTGACACTGCAACAATAATTCATAGTTTTACATTACTGTGAGGGTTGGGTTTAGGGTAGCGGTAGACATTTTAATGGGTAATTTAATCATTAATATGAGTAATACTCTGTATAATTACTGTTTATATTACTGTGAGGATTGTGTTGGGGGTAGATGTTAATGAAATACATTTAATGAGTAATTTAATAAGTAATATGAATACTCTGTATAATTAGTGTTTTTACATGGTTGAGTTTAAGGTTAGGATGTGGGTAGATGTTAATAATATATAATTAAATAGAAATTGTAATAAATATTATGAATAATACTGAAAAATAGCGTCGTCTTCTGTTAAACACTAGCCTAGAGCGCCATATGCTGTTAAACACAAGCCTAGAGCGCCATCTACTGTTAAACACTAGCCTAGAGCGCCGTCTGCTGTTAAACACTAGCCTAGAGCGCCATCTGCTGTTAAACTCTAGCCTAGAGCGCCATCTACTGTTAAACACTAGCCTAGAGTGCCATCTGCTGTTAAACACTAGCCTAGAGCGCCGTCTGCTGTTAAACACTAGCCTAGAGCGCCGTCTGCTGTTAAACACTAGCCTAGAGCATTGTCTGCTGTTAAACACTAGCCTAGAGCACTGTCTGTTGTTAAACACTATCCTAGAGCGCCGTCTGCTGTTAAACACTAGCCTAGAGCGCCATCTGCTGTTAAACTCTAGCCTAGAGCGCCGTCTGCTGTTAAACACTATCCTAGAGCGCCGTCTGCTGTTAAACACTAGCCTAGAGCGCCATCTGCTGTTAAACACTAGCCTAGAGCGCCGTCTGCTGTTAAACACTAGCCTAGAGCGCCATCTGCTGTTAAACTCTAGCCTAGAGCGCCATCTACTGTTAAACACTAGCCTAGAGCGCCATCTGCTGTTAAACACTAGCCTAGAGCGCCGTCTGCTGTTAAACACTAGCCTAGAGCGCCGTCTGCTGTTAAACACTAGCCTAGAGCATTGTCTGCTGTTAAACACTAGCGTAGAGCTCCATATGCTGTTAAACACTAACCTAGAGCGCCGTCTGCTGTTAAACACTAGCCTAGAGTGCCATCTGCTGTTAAACTCTAGCCTAGAGCGCCATCTGCTGTTAAACACTAGCCTAGAGCGTCGTCTGCTGTTAAACACTAGCCTAGAGCGCCATCTACTGTTGAACACTGGCCTAGAGTGCTGTCTGCTGTTAAACACTAGCCTAGAGTGCCATATGCTGTTAAACTCTAGCCTAGAGCGCCATCTGCTGTTAAACTCTAGCCTAGAGCGTCGTCTGCTGTTAAACACTAGCCTGGAGTGCCATCTGCTGTTAAACACTAGCCTAGAGCGCCATCTACTGTTAAACACTAGCCTAGAGCGCCATCTACTGTTAAACTCTAGCCTAGAGGCTGTCTGTTGTTAAAGACTAGACCAGAGCACTGTCTGTTGTTAAACACTAGCCTAGAGCGCCATATGCTGTTAAACACTAGCCTAGAGCGCCATCTACTGTTAAGAGCGCCATCTACTGTTAAACACTAGCCTAGAGTCTGTCTGTTGTTAAAGACTAGACCAGAGCGCTGTCTGTTGTTAAACACTAGCCTACAGCGAATGACATCAATGTTTTCAAAGTGCACTGAGAATGGAGCACAATTGTAAACATGAAGATCGTTAAAACTGAACTGTGAAAATACTTTGAAAGCAAATTACACCTAAGAGAGATGACTTTAATGCTTTATTATTTGAATAATTCCAACTTTAAATGTTAGAATGCTCTAAATGAATAGGGCATAGGGGGGATAAGTGGGAATCGAACACAGCCAGGAACTGTTTCTAACTACAGCTCACAAGTTTGCAACGCAGTTTGCGAATGTTCATTGGAACGATGGATTTGGGAAACGGCAAATCAACGAACTATGTTTGTAACGATGGAACTTGTGACCTTAGTTGGCTAACGATGGTTTTGGGAAACGCACCCCAGGCTGATTTTCAGTCAACAGGTCTGACAGATAAGAAGGAGCCAAGCCACTTAGGGATTTAAAAACCAAGAGGAGAATTTTAAAAGTGACACGATAGTGCACAGGCAACCAGTGCAAAGAGCGTAAGACTGGTGTGATGTGGTCGTATTGTTTTGCTACCTGTTAAAAGCCTTGCAGCAGCATTTTGAACTAACTGTAAGCGGGATAGAGTTGTCTGACTGATCCCAAAATATAGTGAATTACAGTAGTCCAATCTAGAAGTAATGAAAGCATGAATAACTTTTTCTAATTGTTTTCTAGTTAAAATAGTTTTGACTGTTTTTAAGAGTCGCAGCTGAAAGAAGCAGGATTTGACCACTGCGTTTGCCTGTTTATCAAATCTCAAACCATCATCCAGAATAACACCCAGATTTTTTTACCCAGGGCTTCACAGAAAAACTTGATTTACCCAGATTTACTGGTGGTGTCCTAGAAGAATTTCATGGGCCGAACAAAATTATTTCATTAAAATCTAGAAAGTTCAAAGACAACCAGGCTTTCACATCCGACAGGCAAGACATAAGAGTCTCCGACCCACTTGAACTTGGTTTTAAGGGCAGGTAAATTTGAGTGTCATCTGCATAACAGTGGAAAGACAGACCATGTTTTCTAAAAATAGAGCTAAGGATAGAGCTAAGGAAAAAAGAATAGGGGCTAAAATAGATCCCTGGGGAACACCACATGACAAAAAGGCTGCCTCAGATGAATGTTCACCAATGCTGACTTTAAAACTGCGATTGGAAAGATAAGATTTAAACCAATCCAGGGCACTTCCTTTCATCCCTACACAATGCTCCAAGCGGGCCAGAAAGATGGCATGGTCTACTACAGGGGTTTTCAAACTTTTAGGACACGCCCCCCCAAGTTTGTCCAATTTCACTCGCCCCCTCCACCCTCCCCCGACCCAAAATTATAATCCATGTGCAAACATCATTCACATATTACTTGCTGCGTTTAAATTGTGTAGCATTAATTACATTGAAACATAAATATACAACTTACCTGATTCAGTGTGATGGCTGAGCCTGTTTCCGTGGTTGGATTACTGACGCGACTAACCGTAACTCATCCTCCACTGTCAATAAGTGTGAGCCATAGTCTACTTGCTTTTGATGTACGCATACTGTACAGAAAATGCTGCTTCGCTAATCCAAGTTCGCAGAGCCCTGACAGTGTGGTTGAGTCGAACATTAAGTACGTTCACATGGGCAACAATACTTTAATATGATTTTAATACCATTAAGACAATACTCTGATTAAGAGTCACCATGTAAACAGCGATTTTTGATTACCATCCAACTAAAGTCATAATTAAACTTAACAGAAATGGAATTAAGACATGTGTAGTATGCAGATATTAGTGGCATTACTGAAGTTATTAAAGGACCGCACACACACACACACATCACGAATAGTGTTGGCAGATTGGGCGGTTTTGAATTTGCATTTCGGCAGGTTTTGGATAGCTTTTGGCTGAAATCAGTCAGCTACATCTGGCAACACTGATCACCAAATGCGGATGTTTTTTTCTTTCTATTTGGCGTGCGCTATCAAATCCCATTAAACATCTTCCACCATTCCTTACTAAATATTCGCGTCTAATAACTAGGGCCAGACGGAATCTGCGAACGTTTTTGGCAATTTCTGCTGAGAATTTTGGTAAAAATCTGCGGATTTCTGCGGAATTATTTTGGGAGTCTCATAACTTAAACCTTAATATGTGAAATATGTGTAATTTAAAAACTGAATAAATTCAGATTTACACACATTTACTCAAGTAAATAAACAGAATTAATGATGGGCTAAAAATCTGTGGAATTCTGCGCGCGCAGATTCCGTGTGGGCCTACTAATAACCCAGTTTGTCATGGGTGCATGAATGAAATATTCATGAGTGAAAGTGCCGAACTGCAGTTAAAGTCGAAAAATTAAAGATGAAACACCCGAAATGACAGGAGACTCTGCAGGAAACGTGGATATCCTGGTGACGCAACATTCAAAAAGCACTTCACGTAACACCTTAATTACATTATTGTCTTATTCAGATTAAAGCAAATAACTATTACACATGTCCATGTAAAGGTAGTCTGTATGTCTTCATGTCGTATGTCTTCAAAGAAGATGAAAGATCCAGAAGGGCATCCTGCTGATTTGATTCAGAAGGGCACTGTTTTGTCAGACGCTCACCGGTTTGACTTTCATTCACCGTCATTCATTTTTAAAAGCACCCGCTCCATTTTATTTGCATATAATATACTCAAACGCATAAGACTGATAGTTAGCTGTGAAACTAACGTTAATCAGATTCACTCTAGTGAACGTATATAAACCGTCATCATACAATACAATATACAATACAATATTTATTTATAAAGCACATTTAAAAACAACCAAGGTTGACCAAAGTGCTGTACATAGGAGTACTAAAGAGAGAAGCAGAATATAAAAGAAACATTTAACAAAAAAAGCAATAAAACAGCAATCAAGGAGTATTAAAAGCGAGAGAAAATAGATAGGTCTTTAAAACAGACTGAAACACAGAAATGGAGGGGGAAAGTCTAATGTGAATTGGTAGACTGTTCCAGAGTTTAGGACCAGCAGCAGCAAACGCTCGATCACCTCGTTTTTTAAGGCGTGTTCTGGGCACGGTGAGTAAGCTGAGATCATAACATCTCAATGATCGGGAGAGGGTATACGGACACAGCAAGTCTGAAACATACTGAGGAGCATGGTTATTGACTGCTTTGTAAACGAATAATAAAATTTTAAAATCTATTCTGTATTTAATGGGTAACCAGTGAAGTGCAGCTAAAATCTGAGTTACCGACTCATACTTGCGGATGCCAGAAAGTAGTCTAGCAGCCGCATTTTGTACCAGCTGAAGACGAGAGAGGGAAGACTAAGGCCCCGTTTACACTAATGCGTTTTCGTTTTAAAACGCCAAGTTAGATCAAAAACGATCCGCGTCCACACTAGCGTTTCATCTAGCGTTTCTAAACTTATCTCCGTCCACACTACTCCACCAAAAACGTATATCACGTGACCATTCGCGCACTCGGGGCATGCGCGTTCAAGTGTAAACAGGAAGCATGCGTCTCGCTCGGCATTTGGTTATTGTTAGTCAACAAGCGCTGGTTGAACGATGAACGCGAGCGATTAGCGAGTGCTCGAACAATAGCTTGCCTCTTGCGAATATTTGCAGCTGCTGTAGTAAAAAAGGCAGAGTTTAACTGCACAATGGCACCTGAAACGGACAATAGTGCAAACAACGCTCCCATTTCTGTGTCCATGTTGTTGTTTACAGTGAAGGCTGGTCTGCCGTCTTCCGGTAGCGTTATAGTCATGTGATAGGGGCTTGACGAATGAGGGAAGGATACGCAATGACCCAAAAGCCCCAATCAGGTAGCGAATCTCAGCAGCCACGCCTCCGTTTTCAGATGTCTCCGTTTTCCCCCATCCACACTGAGACGGAGCAGCAGCATATTAGAATGAAAACGACCTCTCCAGCGTTTTTAAAACGCTCCGTTTTCGGGGCTCGAAAACTCCGGCGTAGTGTGGACGGATGGCGTAACCGTAGCAAAACTTGCAAAAAAAACCCCCCGGTCTACTGTGTCAAACGCAGCACTCAGTTCTAGGAGCACAAGCACAGCACAATCTCCAGCATCAGCAGTTAATAAAATATCATTTAAAGCAGGGGTGTCAAACTCAGATCCTGGAGGGCCGCAGCCCTGCACAGTTTAGTTCCAACCCTGCTTCAACACACTTACCTGCAGGTTTCAAACAAGCCTGAAGGACTCAATTAGTTTGATCAGGAGTGATTAATTAGGGTTGGAACTAAACTGTGCAGAGCTCCGGCCCTCCAGGAACTGAGTTTGACACCTGTGATTTAAAGCTTTCACAAGTGCGGTCTCGGTTGAATGATATTTTCTAAAACCTGATTGGAAGACCTCAAAGATTTTATGATCATCTAAAAATCTTTGCAGCGGCTGCAGAACTACTTTTTCTAAAACCTTTGTAATTAAGGACAGATTTAAAATGGGTCTATAATTGACTAAAACCGATGGATCTAAGTTTGGTTGCTTCAGCAAAGGAATATTAATAATATTCCATATAATTATGGTGGCTTGAGAAAGCCACCATTCTGATATTCTACATAAACTTCTTCTTCTTCTTCTTCTTCTTCTTCTTCTTCTTCTTCTTCTTCTTCTTCTTCTTCTGAGACTAATTTTAAAGTGTATCTCCTCCTAAACCTTTCAAGCTACATACTTCAAACTTTCGTCAAACTTTCAAACTGGTCTGACTCGGGTTGCTATATCTTTTCTAACTGATCCGACTATCGGTTTTCTCAAAAACGACCCAGAAAATTTCCAAAAGTCCCATTGACTTAACATTGGGTCAAACTTTGTGAGCTCATAACTCTGCATCAGACTGTCATACAGACTTCTAACTGGCCTCATTCAACTCAGTCTAGCCAGCAGCCAATAACTGATGACTTTTTAACTTACTAGCCACTCCCTAGCAACCACTTACAGCACCCTAGCAACTGTCCTATAGACTTCCATTGTAAAAGTCTGTCATTGACTTAACAATGGATCAACCTTTGTGAGCTCATAAATCTGCATCAGACTGTGCCACAGACTAATGGCTGAGCTCATTTAACTCAGTCTAGCCAGCAGCCAATCACTGATGACCTTTAAACTTAATAGCCACTCCCTAGCAACCACTTACAACACCCTAGCAACTGTCCCATAGACTGTGATTAACTATTCTAACACATGCTAATAGTTTTAACATCCTACTAACATGCTAATTTTGCTAGAAAGATGCTAGCAACACACTAGTGACATGCTAGTCATGCTAGCACATGCTAATTCAAGCTAATTCATGCTAGAAACAAGCTGATTCATGCTAGAAACACGTTAGTAACATGCTAATTCATGCTAGAAACAGGCTAGTAACATGCTAATTCATCCTAGAATCATGCTAATTCCTGCTAGAAACAGGCTAGTAACATGCTAGAATCATGCTAATTCATGCTAGGTACATGCTACTAACATGCTAATTCATGCTAGAATCATGCTAACAACATGCTAATTCATGCTAGAAACAGGCTAGTAACATGCTAATTCATGCTAGAATCATGTTAGTAACATGCTAATTCAGGCTAGAAACAGGCTAGTAACATGCTAATTCATGCTAGAATCATGCTAACAACATGCTAATTCATGCTAGAAACAGGCTAGTAACATGCTAATTCATGCTAGAACCATGCTACTAACATGCTAATTCATGCTAGAAACATGCTAGTAACATGCTAATTCATGCTAGAAACATGCTAGTAACATGCTAATTCATGCTAGAAACACACTAGTAACATGCTAATTCATGCTAGAAACACGCTATTAACATGCTAATTCATGCTAGAAACACGCTAGTAACATGCTAATTCATGCTAGAATCATGCTAATTCATGCTATAATCATGCTAGTAACATGCTAATTCATGCTATAATCATGCTAATTTATGTTAGCAACTGCCTAGCAACCACTAGAAACATGCTAACATATATGTACTTATCTATGCCGACTGTTTCAAACTTCATAAAAACTACTTCAGTTATTTACACTTTAAAACTACTTCAAACTTTCAGACTCGGCTTTCTCAAGCCACCATAAAGTTTGTCCTCAAACTTTAATATCTAGTTACTGTTTTTACACTATATTGAAGGGTGGGTTTAGCGTTACGGTAGACATTAATAAAATAAAGTTAATGAGTAATTTAATAAATAATTCTCTTTAGCGTCCAGCCACAGCTGTATCCCTTCTAGCAACAACTGCATCCCAGTTCGCCTAGTTATTCTTCATCCCAAAAGTATGTGCTCTTTTTTTGAAGCAATAGTACATGCGCTTGACTGTAATTAAAGAGTATGCATGCTTTGGGCAACACTATTTCCTCATATTGTTTAGATTCTTCTGTTGCTCAATCCTCGTCACATGATTTCTTTTATTTTTAATTTCCTGCTATATCAAAGCAGCAGCAGGTTACTCTGCCATTTATGGATTTTCAATGGAGAGAACTTTTCACAATTATGCATTGAAAATATTGTGACCAAAGAAGTTCTGTTCTGCCACACCATCCTACATCCAGAAATGTGAAGTGTTGACTGTGGTTGTTTTTGTCCAGCTTGCGCAGACGGTCAGCATTTGTGTGGCACCGGCCGCTGCATTAATTCTGATCTTCTCTGCGACGGCTACGATGACTGTGGTGATCTGAGCGATGAGCAAAACTGTGGTGAGTTTCACAACTGAATTGGGATCAGTTCATAAAGGGAGATGTTATGCAAAGTATTGTTTACATCCGAAATATGGAACTGGACAGTATTTATTGTGGTATTCGTAGCATCAAATACACCATCACTATGGCAGACAGATAAAAATTAGTGTAAATTGTAAAACAAATTTTTTATAAATGCTTTTTTTTTTATTGTGTAAAATTGCATGTGCAAACACAAATGGGCTTGCCACAACGTTAATGTATTGCACAACTAATACGTTTGAACTATTCTCAACCAATTAAAGAACTGTATTTATTTCAAGTCAGATGGCATGAAAACACACTCCAAATTGCCTTTAAATACTAGGGATGCACCTATCCCGATACTTGGATCGGAAATCGGTTCGCTACCGCATATTTTTGCTGGATCTGTTATCGGCCAGCTGGCACTGATCCAAATCCGATCTTGCGCGTGCGTTATATTCTGTGTAATTTATAAGCCAACAAAAGCCATGAAGGTAGCCTATTATAAGGCACGGGAAAGATGCCATGTAGCCCTACAATATCCCAAATGTTCTGAAGCCATTCTATAGTTTAATGTGAAGCACAGATGAATATTCACGTGGGTAAATTCATGTTCAGTTCAGTTCAAATTTTTTTCAAGATTGTGTCAAAGCAGCTAAACGTAGATAAAGAAAAGAGAGTGAAAGCCATAATATTTCAAAATGATTAATTGAATCTGCTTCAGTTCAGTTTAGTATACGTAATAGCGCTACGTGTTGATGCTTACGTGTATCCAGTTGAAGGATTTCTTTTATTTACAAGTCAAATGGCATAGAAACACACTCCAAATTCCCTTTAAATGCATTCATTTTGACAATTTGCGCTAATTTCTAAACACACTTTTGTTTGTTGTGAATTCACGCCCTCTTGTGGCCAAAAGTTACATACTGTGCCTTTAAGTTCTAGTCACATGACATGATGTTGAAATGTTTACTGTCATTTTGACAATTTGCGCTGATTTCTAAACACACTTTTGTTTGTTGTGAATTCACGCCCTCTAGTGGCCCAAAATGACATACTGTACCTTTAATTCAATTCCTCTTTATTTCTATAGCACTTTTTACAATGTAGATTGTGTCAAAGCAGCTAAACGTAAATGAAGAACAGAGAGTAAAAGCCATAATATTTCATATTGATAAATTGAAACGGCTTCAGTTCAGTTTTGTATACTAATGCCATGTGTAAACGGCGATGTGTCTCCTTAGATTCGATTAAACAAAATACATATAAAGATTTAATTTAATTAAAAGTCAAATGGAATAAAAACACACTCCATATTCCCTTTAAATACAGTCATTTTAACAATTTGCACTCATTTATGAACACACCTTTCTTTGTGGTGAATACAAAAATTATATACTGTGCTTTTAATTCAACTCAGTTCATTTTTATTTTTATGTATATTGTATACTAATGCCACATGTAAATGTCCCCCTTAATTGAATTAACCAAAATTCATGTTCTCAACCAATTAAAGAATGTATTTTATAACAAGTCAAATGGCATAAAAACACACTCCACATTCCCTTTAAATGCATTCATTTTGACAATTTGCGCTCATTTCTAAACACACTTTTGTTTGTGGTGAATTCACGCCTCTAGTGGCCAAAAGTTACATACTGTGCCTTTAATTCAATTCATCTTTATTTCTATAGCACTTATTACAATGTAGATTGTGTCAAAGCAGCTAAACGTAGATGAATAAAAGAGAGTAAAAGCCATAATATTTCAAATTGATAAATTAAATCTGCTTCAGTTCAGTTTAGTATAATAATGCTGCGTGTAAATGATGATGTGTCTTCGTTGATTGGATTAACTAAAATGCATGTTCACATCCAGTTGAAGAATTTCTTTTATTTACAAGTCAAATGGCATAAAAACACACTCCAAATTCCCTTTAAATGCATTAATTTTGACAATTTGCGCTGATTTCTAAACACACTTTTGTTTGTTGTGAATTCACGCCCTCTAGTGGCCCAAAATGACATACTGTACCTTTAATTCAATTCCTCTTTATTTCTATAGCACTTTTTACAATGTAGATTGTGTCAAAGCAGCTAAACGTAAATGAAGAAAAGAGAGTAAAAGCCATAATATTTCATATTGATAAATTGAAACGGCTTCAGTTCAGTTTTGTATACTAATGCCACGTGTAAACGGCGATGTGTCTCCTTTGATTCGATTAAACAAAATACATATAAAGATTTAATTTTATTTAAAGTCAAATGGAATAAAAACACACTCCATATTCCCTTTAAATACAGTCATTTTGACAATGTGCACTCATTTATGAACACACCTTTCTTTGTGGTGAATACAAAAATTACATACTGTGCTTTTAATTCAACTCAGTTCATTTTTATTTCTATGTATATTGTATACTAATGCCACATGTAAATGTCCCCCTTAATTGAATTAACCAAAATTCATGTTCTCAACCAATTAAAGAATGTATTTTATTACAAGTCAAATGGCATGAAAACACACTCCAAATTCCATTTTAACAACATTTAAACACATTTTTAACAATTTGCGCTCATTTCTAAACACACTTTTGTTTGTTGTGAATTCACGCCCTCTAGTGGCCCAAAATGACATACTGTACCTTTAATTCAATTCATCTTTATTTCTATAGCACTTTTTACAATGTAGATTGTGTCAAAGCAGCTTAACATAGATGAATAAAAGAGAATAAAAGCCATAATATTTCATATTGATTGAAATATTATCATACTGGTTCAGTTAAGTATAATAATGCAACGTGTAAATGGCGATGTGTCACTGTCACCCTTAATTGGATGAACCAAAATTCTAATCATGCTAATCATTAACCATGTTAAAAACAGGTGCAAATAGCCTCAGAGACTGTGATGGAGGGTGTTTTTTCCTAAGTGTAAGGGGACGTTCACTAATCACATCTAAAAGCATGTGGAAAGTGCAGGGCGCAACACTTCCTTCACCATTTTTAACATGATTTGTACTGTCGTTGCAGGGCAACCATCAATCTTTTTCTCAGAGGATGACAATCTATTGCTGTAGCTCTGATACAAGATTTATTTATAAAGAAAAGTAAAAAGCACTGCAGTGTTTGAATGCTCTGTATTTAGCTAATAAGTCTACTGTTATTACTGAAATGTGTATAGTCCATACAAAGTATGAAGCTGATTGGTTAGTTATAGTCACATGACATGACGTTGAAATGTTTTCAACTGCATGTGCCTGAAAAACCGACTGTATGTCGCTTCTTATTTTCACACACAACCCACATGACTCCATCGGAAATAATGAACTTGTGTGTGCAAAATATGCAATATGTGAACAGCACCTAAATGAATGTGTGTTTTGCTGTGCTGCAGTGTGTGATGTGCTTGAGGAGCACCGCTGTGGGGACGGACGCTGTATTCCTCGAGAGTGGCTCTGTGACGGAGATCACGACTGTCTGGACAAGAGCGACGAGCTCAACTGCTGTGAGAGACACACACACACACACACACACACACACATCAGGCCTACTCACACTTAATTATATGATTGGGATAATCAAATTCTAGCTGTGAGTTTGTGCTGGTCTTGGCTAGTTCAGGCCTGTCATTGATAAATATGTCTGTAAAGCTGCCAGTAGGTGGTGCAAGTTCCTGTCCGTTTAGTAAGTCATTGGCTGTTTCTCAATATGCGTTCTTCAGCGGTCTCGTGTTCTCGTGTAAAGTCATCATCAGCTGCCAAAGTTCAGTTCCAATACTCAAGATCGCAAGTACAGAGGACGCATGAAACTTCCCGGATGTGTTCTTGATATCGAGGACGCACCGATGCAGACTTGAGCACCGATCTCGCTCTAGAAGTCCCAGAAGTCATTGCGATTGGAGGTGGGAAGCGCAGCGTTTTATTTAGATTTATTATTAAAGTTCGGAGATATCACTTATTTACCTCAAGAGTTTCCCTAAATGAAACGGTGAATATACACATTACCATGGACATCTTAATAAAGGAATAAACACATTAAGGGTGTTTGTTTGCTCAAATTCGTATTAAAATCGGTTTTATTTATATTGTGCAGCGTATATTTATAATGTTTTTATGCATAATATATATTTTGAAAAGGGGAAAAACAATAAATCATTGTATAAATGCTGTAATGTTTAAACAATTTTTTATTTAAAACGCGTGAAGGTCACGTGACCATCAGGAACAACCTGGGAAGAACGCAGCATCTCATTTCTCACAGGACGCGTTCTCTGTTCTCGTGGTCTCCCGAGTTCGTTCTACCGAGGATACCTGGCAAGACCGGTCTCCACAAGAACGCAAGTCCGTTCTCAGCGTTCTTGGAATTGAGAAACAGCCCTTGAATTATTTACATACATGATTCGTTTTAAACAGCTGATTCAATTAGAAACAAAGCAGTTGGCTGTCTTTATGAATGAATCACCGACTCAAATTCAGATGCGTTTAGTCATTCAGAAAGGAAATTTAGATTCTTCTCAGGCTTTTACTGGACTTTTTGCATTGCCAAAACAAAGAAAAAAAGGCAATGTTATGTCTGAAGTGTAACTTACCGAGCAATAACTTATCCCCTTAACCAGTGCTTCATTTGTAAAAGAATAATTCCTGGAACAAAACCAGAAAACAAACCGTGACCGACGTCCACCACACCGTTTCAGTGTTCCCGGAACATGACGTCATTAAATGATAGAGCGTCGTGATAGAGCATCATAAAAACGGTCTTTAATTATTGTGTGCCATAGAATGGTATTGTTCAGTCGTGGATAATAAAAACATGTAACTACAAACATAAATCGTATGAACAATCACTATTCAGTTCACTTTACTATTATGTGCCAAGTGAAAATAAAATTAAATGACTCACTCAGTCTAATCTTCAAGAAGAGCCCACAGTTAGCTCTTCCGTCATGTTTTCTGGCTGACTTGAGATCGCTTTGCTTCTGTCTCCCGCTATCCTGATCCATTCACACAGTTTTATCTTCTCAAGATCTTTTTTGGTTAGGCTCATTAGCAGATTTACTCGTGGTTTTAAAAAAATGAAAATATGCGTGACTGCCTCTTTGCCATTTTAAGAATACAAACATTATTTAAGTAGACCACTATGCCATTATTTATTTTCGCCGCTCACTGTGCACGAAACAATCACCAACCAATGAGAGTGATTGTAAACATAAGAAAGCTGATTGGCTGAAAATATTGTTGAGGCCCAATAGATAAACATGACTTTTGACTTTTGCTTTAATCTGGCAAAATCCAGCTCAAATTAAGCACTGCCCTTAACCCCAAATTGCATTTAAATTATAGGTGGGCATAGATTTATTTTTTAATCTAGATTAATCTCACTGTAATCTTGGAATTAATCTAGATTAAAATGGCTCATTTGAATTCTGCATTCAGAATATGTGAGCTACCCAAATAATGACTAAAGTAAGTCTTTGAGAACGGGTTTCTCAAGCCAGGAGGCGCATTAGACCAGGGGCTCATCTCCTGTTTCCAAAATGCATCACAAACTGCTTGAGAAACTGTTCTACTATGATAATTGGTGATGAAAATAAATGATGTTCAATAAGATGTACTTGTGTTTACTAACTGTTTATTCAGTTAAACATGAATGTTGAGCTGTAGGCCTACATAAGCTCCAAACAGCCATTTTGATGACCTTCATCTGATTAAAGTCATTACTGAACTGAACAGAAATGGAGTGAAGTCGTGGAGTATGCAGATATTAGTGGCATTATTGAAGTAAACACCGCAATCAAACTATTACCGTCATGTAGGACTTTTCAACATATTTTCCCACAAGATCCACATATGCGGCTGTCAGTGAAGGACCGCACACACACACACACGCACACACACACACATCGCGAAATGCAGAAGTTTTTTCTCTCCATTCGGGGTGCGTTATTAAATTCCATAACACTCTCAACAGTCCTTACTCCTTATGTACGTCTAATACCCCAGTTTGTCACGGGGGCATGAATGAAATGTTCATGAGTGAATGTGAAACTGCCGAACTGCAGTTAAAGTGAAGGTGAAGTAATGAGAATAAATGATTGCTAGATTGTTCAATTGAAACAACTTCAGTTCAATTTGTTAAGATAAGTTCAGCTTTAGACAACCAAAGAGTATGACTTATGTACCGGTATCAGTTAAGGAGTTTCAATATAAAAACCCAAACCCATACAGGGCTAATTTTTCTTTCCACAACTTATGAATTATAGACTTTTCTTCTGCTTTCTCATAGGCTTCATCTGAATGTCAGCTCGTGCAGCCTTTTAAAAATATATATATTTTCATTAATGATGCATTTGCCCAACCATATTTGCAACTATACTCTGCAGTAGTGTATGCAGGTTGTTGCTAAATCGGATATGGATGCGGCCGGAAGTTAACAAGATTTATTTATATTATTTATGAAATTTCCCATTTATTGTATTTTATTATCGTCTACCCCCACCCCAACCCTAAACACAAACGTCAAAGTAATGTAAAAACAGTAGTTGTACCAAGTATTATTTATCCTATCTATTAAATTACCCAATAAATTGTATTTTTTAACCCCTACCCCCTTCCCAACTCAATCGTCACAGTACTGTAAAAATATTTATTATTGTTATACAGTGTCATAAAAAATGCTGCTATATTAATGTGCATATTATATTTCTGGCCGCCAGCGTATCTGATCTAGAGTTGTGTTTGCAGCACACTAACTTGCATGTTTGTGTGTGTGTTTGTGTGTGTAGCGTGTAAGTCCCAGGGTTTAGTAGAGTGTAAGAACAAGCAGTGTATTCCAAGTGCCTTTCGCTGTGATGGTGAAGATGACTGTAAAGATGGCAGCGATGAAGAGAACTGCACACAGCAGCACAGTGAGTACACACACACACACAAACACACACACACACTACTGTACAAAATACTTACCAAAAGCTGGTGGTGGTCTAAAACTTTTGCACAATACTGCACACACATAGACTGAAATGCAGCTCAAACCAGGACAGAAACTGAACCTCATTCTCACTCATTCTTCCTTTTCTTTGTCTTAAACAATTAGACCAAACAAATCCAACTCTGACCTGTATTTTCTGCGTGCATTCTCCTAAACAGGTGCGTTTCCCAAAACCATCGTTAGCCAACTAAGGTCGAAGTTCCATACTTGCAAACATAATCTGTTGATTTGTCGTTTTCCAAATCTGTTGTTCCAACTAACATTCGCAAACTGCATCGCAAACTGAGCTGTAGTTAGAAGCATAGTTCCTGGCTGTGTTCGATTCCCACTTATCCCCCCTATGCCCTATTCATTAAGAACATTCTAACATTAAAACTTGGAATTATTAAAAATAAAAAAGCATTAAGGTCAGCTCTCTTAAGTGTCATTTGCTTTCAAAGTATTTTTACAGTTCAGTTTTAGCGGTCTTCATGTTTACAATTGTGCTCCCTTCGCAGTGCACTTTGAAAACTTTAATTTCATTTTGAACACAGCCTCTTAAAAGCGGAATTTTCATTACGTCTGCAAAGCTTGTGAAAACAAAAAACATAGCCTACGTTAATGCTTTTAATTTATAGTAGCTTATTTATGAAGTATCTGTACTGTATATGACATGGGCCTGTTGGTTAGCACCAGGGCTTGACATTAACTTTTTTGATCACCAGCCACGGTGGCTAGTAGTTTTCCAACATTACTAGCCAATCGCCATTTTCACTAGCCACAATTTTATAGTTGGGAAAATATATTTTATACACATAAATATGACTCTGACATGCTAAAATTACTTGATTTAGATGTTGCATTTTCTCCACATGCCTCATTCATTTCACTTTTTGTGTGTCGTGTATGAGCTTGCTAAATGTTCATGAGCAAATGGGTCATGGTTTCATAGTATTACAATTAGTTTTTATTTCACATCATTGTTAGAGCTTAAAATGAAGGATTTCCCAAATTTATCTCTGACCACACCAAACATAAACAATTAATTATTTCTTAGCCACAAATTTTAAATGTGTCAAAACAAGCATATTCTAGCTGTTAACTATACTTTTTATTCAACAAAACATGTGCACAGTAATCTGTCCTGCATGGCTAAAGGTCCCTGATCACCAGTTTACTACACATAAATGGGGAGTAATCTCCCATTAAAGCAATGTTATTGTAAAAAATGATAATTAAACCATATTACGCAAAAGAAAGTAGGAAATAAACATACCGTGTGATAATGAAAGGATTATAACGCACACGGTTAACGTTAGACCCATAAATAATCTGTTCAAATAATGGTGAAAGTGAAAGAAACCGGTGCTGCTTACAAAAATACAAATCTGGAGCTCTTGAAAGCAGCAAGACTGTGGGTGCATGTTCATCACCTTTTGTCTAGTCTATTTGAAAGAGAACCGATCACATCAGCTGTGTTTCTAGACACAGTTGCTTCACGCAAAGAAATGAGAGCGCGCGCGTTTTAAACAGTCGCGCGCATCACCTCAGCTGCGAGAGATCATCCTCTCATTCAGTATTCATCTGCTTTTTTATTGCTCACGCGAACGTAATTATTTTTGTCAGTCGTGTTGCTTCTCAATTCTAAGATCACCTTTGCATGCATATTGGACCATCCTTATTGTCGAACCCTGCTTTTATGAATTAATATCCGGGAAAA
Source organism: Danio kyathit (assembly GCA_903798195.1). Taxonomy (NCBI): domain Eukaryota; kingdom Metazoa; phylum Chordata; class Actinopteri; order Cypriniformes; family Danionidae; genus Danio; species Danio kyathit. The sequence goes on from LR812541.1 coordinate 52,922,252, forward strand.
TTATTTTCAACTGGCCAACGTGGCTAGTGGGAGTGTCTGTCTAACCCGCCACCAATGAAATCTACCCGCATTTGGCGGGTTGGCGGGTGTTAATGTAAAGCCCTGGTTAGCACATTTCTGGAGTGTTTACATGTGTCAAATTGTAAAAAAAATCTAAAATAAATAAACAATATCCTACTTAAAAATAATCATGATCATCATTAATATTATTATTAAAGTAGGATTTTTTTCATTTCCTAATAAATAATAAATATTAAATTTAATTTCTTAATAAATAGCCTCATTATTTATTTATTCATATGATTTATATATGATATTAAAATACGTGTTAGCTTTTGTAAGTGATTTTATGTTTTAGAATAGGATATGTAATGTTCTCAATAATATTTGTAAAGCAAACACAGGCCCTATACGTATGTGCTATTTACATATATTTTAATTAATATGGAAAGCGAGAGCATGTTTTTACCAAAAGTAATATTGGATTTTATTTTAAATGTGTGTTTGTGTAAAACAATATAATTTGCTCAAAGAAAGGATGGGGTTGTTCTCTAAAGAAGTTACTCCACCCCGTTTAGAGCATCATTATGGGCGTTTTACGTTATAACTAATGTGGTTCAAATGATGGATCTGCGACAGAGAAACTACGGGTTTTGGGAAACACTCGTCACTACATCTTTCTTTTCTCAAACGATGCATCGTACTATGATAGTTCAGCCGCGAGTTTCATCGTTGTTTGGGAAACGCACCCCAGAATGGGAAATAATTATGTATGGTCAGTGTGTCATGACCAGGGCCAGACGGAATCTGCGGACGTTTTTTGCTATTTCTGCGAAGAATTTTAGTAAAAATCTGCGGATTTCTGCGGAATTATTTTGGGAGTATCATAATTAAAACCTTAATATGTTAAATAAAAAATAATATTTTTTTAACTTGTATTTAATGTTTAAAATGCAAATCCAATTAGATTAACTGTAAATAGTTAACTTTAAGTAAATAAACAGAATTAATGATGGGCTAAAAATCTGCAGAAAATCTGCGGAATTCTGCGCGCGCAGATTCCGTGTGGGCCTAGTCATGACTAGGCCCACACAGAATACTGTATGTACCCACAGACTATTTAGCCATTTCTAGTCTATTTATTTACTTTTGTAAATGTGTATAAATTTATATTTATCAAGTTTGTGTATTAATTTCAGTGATATAATATGCAAGTGTTTATATGATTTATGTACAATACAGTTTGTAAAGTAAGAATTTCTGTCTTTTACTAGATATAGTATATAAGAGGATGTTTACCAAACAAGTGGTTCTAATTGATCCTTCGCTAAGACCCTCCCTCCTTAGTTACTGCTGTTACGCCTGTCAAGCTTTCGTGCCTGGCACACCTATTATAATTTGTATGCGTCAGACATTCCCAGGGATATAATTAGTCATTTTTGGCGATTGGGTGAGATGTCTGAGAAAGCCAAACAAAAAAGGACTGCAGTATGCATTACAGGGGTATATTCACGACATGATAGGCAACCAATTAGAGAATAATTGAATCAAAATTGACGCTAGCCTAGCCACCTCATACGCTGACCATTCAACAGATTAGATCATGCACAGCAGGAGTGGTGACATTTAAAAATGATCTAATAATAACTAATTAAACCGTGATTTCTCTTTTCTAGCCAAAAAGTCTGATAGACTAATGTTGTGCAATGAAATATAGCGTTAGCGTTAACCGATGAGGAAACACGCATGGACAGTGCTTCTACATAATTCATTCATAGAAAGAGCAGCCAGAAAGGGGAAATTGATGGATTTGTGCCGAATATTGGCATCATTGACCATAATGTACAATGTACAGCACCTATAACTGTCAGTATGTTTGTGTGCTCTTTATACAGTTTCTATAATTTGCAGTGGAAAAAATAAATAAACTGAAATGCAAATCAAAGTATAAATAGCAGCAGAACAAATAGATTTTGCCTACCAGCAAATATTAATCCAACACCAAATATAAAAGCAGACACTAACCCGCTATAACATCGTCACCAATGACTAAATCTCTGAGGGTGCTTTCACACCTGCCTTATTTAGTTCGGTTGAATCGCACTAGAGTTCGTTTTCCCTCTTGGTATGGTTCATTTGGGCAGGTGTGAATGTAGCAATCGTACTCGAGTGCGCACCAAAAGCGGACCAAAAAAGCGTACCGAGACTTCCTTGTAGAGGTGATCTCGGTACGCTTTCCTAAACGAACCCTGGAGTGGATTGTTTGCGGTGAGAACATGGTCCGAACTAAAACAGACCCAACCGCAAAAAGTACTGCGCCTTTGTGGACTAATCCAGCTGCCGTAGGCTGATGCACTGTGCATTATGGAATGTGGAGGAAAAGTATTTGTTGACATCGCTTTACCAAAAGAGAGAGAGGGAGGGAAAACATTACCTAATAGATGGTTGGTAATATTTCCGGAAGATGACCATGTTGCAGTTTAGCTAAATTAATTCACGCCTCCTGAAGTGACGCACGATGCGCCTTCGCCGTTTGCAATGCCTTAAAACATTGTTTTCCAACCACAGCCGCGCTTCATTCTTGAAATGTATAGTTTGCCTAAGTGATGTATACAAACATATAGTATACTACGAGCAGGGATACAATCAGCCAGCGCAGTCGTATCTCCATAGTGAAAAGCAACATTTTGTGTCTGCCGGTTGGTTTATTTGCGGGAGTTCCATTGGCGTTTTCCCGCACGTGAATTCTGACCAATCGAAAAGCAGTTTAGGAAATATGTTCAACAACATCTGGCCAATGAGTGATGTGGATTTTGTCATTGTCATTTTGGATTTTGGATTTTGGGGTTGTTGCTAGAACAGATACATTTGCGAAACCATTGGAGGTTAAAGAAAATTATTTATGTTATTTGTTAAATTTCCCAATAAATTGTATTTTTTAACACCTACCCCCCACCCAAACCCTAAACCCAACCGTCACAGTACTGTAAAATATTAAAGAGCCCCTATTATGGGTTTTTGAAAATCCCCTTCCATGTAGTGTGTAACACAGCTCTTAGTGAAGTGAAATATCCAGCTAAAGCTTAAATCTGAAAGTGGACAGTGTTTAAAACTATTGATTCATCTATAAAAGAGTCGACTCATAGTGGTTTAAACGAATCATCTTTATAACGAGTCATCAGCCGTTTCGGCGTGACGTCGTTACGAAACATAATGGTTGCGCGCGCAGACCCGGCAAAATTCAAACCTGCGGTCCCGCCCACTAACACAGCAGCAGGACGCTCATGAAGACGCTGTGCTTACCTGGATATTATTGGTAGTGTGAGGGGAAAGGAGTCGTTCAGAAATCTGTACACTTACAATGGGCGATCTATCACTACACAGCTCATGCATTAAGTTTCTTCCTCCATCTTGTAATGGACAGACAATACACCAGGGGTGCGAGCAAAATAAGGACAAAATATTAGGTACACCGGCAGGCTGCTGCAAGCTGGGCTTCGGGCTTGTGAAGGGAGCAGAGATAGCTTGTCAGAGGACAGAGGATGCTACAACCTCCCGGCTGGGTATGTGATGGTTTGGAATAGCAGAGTACAGGTAAGCCTTAAGAAAATATAGCAGTTCACGGACGGGGTGCCAGAGCAATGATTGCAAATAGAAATTATCTACATGTTTTGTTACTAGTTACCGCATGTACTGTATCAGGTTAACTCTTTTTATTCTCATATCGCGTCTAATGCCACGTTGAAAACGCGACGCGTGCTGCTTTGTTTACGCATTTAAATGTGTTTGTGAGCTCGTTTCACTAACGTTTGTCGTTGCTATGGCCACTGTTAGCTAATCCTGCACACGTGCAGCGGTCAAGGTTCTGAATAGTTCAGCTTTTGCTGCTGTGTGGATTAATCTGAATGTGTGTCATACTTAAGAGCAATGCTGGTGTTTAACTGCACTGCTTTCGGCGCTGAGGTGTCTGAATAACACTGTTGAGAACCGGGTACTGTTTGCTGTGGTGTTAGTAGGTTTACTTTAAAGCGTGTTTCGGGCGTCCGCTACAATGCAATGTTGGCGACCTGGGGGCTTGATAAACCACGCTGGGCATTTTACTGTCTCGCGCTGAACGCTGTCGACCAATCGCAACAGACTGTCATCGGTCCAATCAGCGCAGATTAGCTTCGCGCTAAGCAGGGGTTTGAGCACAAATGAATCGCTGAACGATTCATATGGGAGTCGCTGGGATAATTAGGTAAAAATAAATGCATATTATAAGACCATGAAAGTGTTTTTTGAGCTTGCATACAGATCAGTATGTTGTTGGAGACCCATAAAACCGAAATATGTTTCTTTTCAATGTGTAATAGGGGCTCTTTAATTATTGTTATAGAGTGCCATAAAAAAATTCCACTATATTAATGTGCATATCGCACTTCCGGCCGGCGGCATATCCAATCTAGACTTTACCGCATTTTGTTTTTTTTCAACTGGTTCGGACCAAAGCAATCAGTGTGGTGTAAAAGCGGCCCAAAGGCGGCAGAAAATGCTACAATGTATCATTTATTGCCCTTGGTCCGGACCAAATAAAGCGAACTACAGATGTGAAAGCACCCTAAAAGGCCAACGAAAACATCAGTGAATTGTAGCTCTGACATAGACATCCCTGCTGAAAAATCCAGCTTAAACCAGCCTAAGCTGGTTAGCTGGTTTTAGCTGGTTGACCAGCCTGGTCTTAGCTGGTCAGGCTGGGAGTTAACCAGCTAAAACCAGCTTGACCAGCCAAAACCAGCTATGTCCAGCTTAAACCAGGCTGGTCAAGCTGGTTTTAGCTGGTTTAAGCTGGTCATTTTCCAGCCTGACCAGCTGAGACCAGGCTGGAAATGGCTGGAAACCAGCCTGGAAATGGCCAAAACCCCTCTAAAACCAGGCTGGTCAACCAGCTAAAACCAGCCAACCAGCTTAGGCTGGTTTAAGCTGTTTTTTTCTGCAGGGATGAGGGATACAAATGACTGAAAAACAGCTGCGGGTGAAGTATATTGACCGCAAGTGCTCAGTTTGTGATCATATCTCTGTTTTGTTTTGTTGATATGTAATTTTTAATATTCGTAGTTTGAAACAGATGGAAATATGACTGCTATTAGTATGACTATTATGGTGAGGGCTTAAACGGAGTAGTGCTCATAATATCGAGTGAAAAAAAGAAAAGGCCAGCTGTGAAACCTGTGATAACCTGCTTTGTATTGTAGGAAACACAGTTTAGATCTTTTTAGGGTAAGAAGTGTGTGAGTTATTGCCGTCTATCACTGAATGTGACAGGAATATCGAAAACAAAAGCAACTTAACTCCACTCCTTTAGCGCCCCTCACACAGCTTGATCCATGCTAGCATTTCTCCTCTTGGGTTTTAGGTTTTAGAAAGGAAAAAAAATTCCACCACCCCAAGTCCAAGTTTTTAGGATACCGGGTATCAGATTTGCACAATCCATATGCACAATGCTTTGGCTTGTTTCCCTCGCTCGAAAGCTTGACAGAGCTCCTGCGCGTAGCTACAGTTGCTAAGCCTCGATTGGTGTGTGGCGGTTTTTGGGTGTGGCTTAGCGAAGGGTCAATTGGATTTCCAATGTAAACCTTCAATAAATCTTAAAATGTTATTTTTATTTCATGCATTTTACTGTTAAATCAATGGTTTATTTTTACAATGGTTTATTTTGCACATTGTTATTCTTTAGGTGAATGTTAATACACTAAAATGATTTTTTTGTTTTGATAATTGTTTGATTATTGGTAAAAAATTGTATTTGCTATACTCTCAAAATCAATCCGCAGATTTTTTTTTTACATTATACTGCACAGAAATGGCAAAAAGTTATTCTGTCTGGTCCTGATCATCACTAAAGCTTCAAGTAATGGGGGTCTAAACTTTTTGCACAGTATTATTGCATGCTGTTGCCATTTCTGTGGGCATGTTTTTTTACTAGAACTATGTTAAGCTGCTTTGACACAATCTACATTGTAAAAAACGCTATATAATTAAACATGAAATGAATTGAATGTTCTCCCCGTGTTGGCGTGGGTTTCCTCCGGGTGCTCCAGTTTCCCCCACAGTCCAGAGATTTGGTACAGGTGAATTGGGTATGCTAAAATTGACCGTAGTGTATGAGTGTGTGTGTGAATAAGTGTGGATGTTTCCCAGTGATGGGTTGCAGCTGGAAGGGCATCCGCTGCGTAAAACATATCCCGGATAAGTTGGCGGTTCATTCCGCTGTGGCGACCCCAGATTAATAAAGGGACTAAGCCAAAAAGAAAATGAATGAATGATTTATTGCATACAAGCTATGTTCACTTCTGTCTATCTCTCAGTTCAGGGTTTGTGTCCTTCTGGCCAATCCGGCTGTTCTTCCTCCTCCTGCTGTCCTGGAAACACATCATGTGACCTGCGCACCACCGGCAACAACTGCAGTGAGCGAAACAACTGACAAGGGGCCTGTACCACAAAGCCGGATTATCTGTCTAGCTAGTTAAGTTTCAGTTTAGTTCGCATCAATCATGGGTTTTAGCTACCTAGAAGGTAACTCTGCTTTAACAGAGTTTTTTTTTTTTTTTTTTTTTTTATATTTAAATGTTCAGGTTATGTTCTGGTATTATTCTGGCTATGTTGAGGTTATGTTCTGGTAATGTTGTAGGTATATTCAGGGCATGTTCTGGTTATGTTCTGGCTATGTTCAAGTTATGTTCTGGTAATGTTCTAGGTCTATTCAGGTTATGTTCTACATATGTTCAGATTATGTTCAGGTTATTTTCTAGCTATTTTCTAGTTATGTTCTGGTTATTTTCTTGTTGTGTTCTATCTTTGTTCAAGTTATGTTTTGGTAATATTCTGGCATGTTGTGGTTATGTTCTGGCTATGTTCTGTTTTCTTCAGGTTATGTTCTGGTTTCTTCAGCTTATGTACTAACTGTGTTCAGGTTATGTTTCTCCTATGTTCTTGCTATGTTCTGGTTATGCTCTGGTTTTCTTCAGGTTATGTTCTAACTGTGCTCAGGTTATGTTCTTGCTATGTTCTGGTTTTCTTTAGGTTATGTTCTGGTTTTCTTCAGGTTATGTTCTAACTGTGTTCAGTTTATGTTCTGGTAATATTCTAGCTATATATTCTATGTTCTTCTCATGCTCCTGCTATGTTCTGCTTATTTTCTGGATATGTTCTATCTATGTTCAGGTTATGTTCTAGCTATGTTCTGGTTATCCTCTGGTTATGTTCTAACTATGTTCAGGCTATGTTTTAGTTATGACATAACCTGTGTTTATGTCATGTTCTGATAATGTTCTAGCTATATTCAGGATATGTTTAGGATATTTTCAGGTTATTTTCTAGCTATTTTTAGGTTATGTTCAGGTAATTTTATAGCTGGGTTCTAGTTATGTTCTGGTATCTTCAGGTTATGTTCTTCTAACTATGGTTAGGTTATGTTCTAACTGTGTTGAGGTTATGTTCTGATAGTATTCTAGTTATGTTCAAGATATATTCAGTTCTTGCTATGCTCAAATTATGTCCAGGTAATGTTCTTGCTATGTTCAGGTTATGTTGTAGTTATGTTCTACCTATGTTCATGTTATATTCAGGTTATGTTCTGCTTTAGAGATTAGAAACCAAGATTCAACCAATCATCCATAAGAATAGGATTGCTCGTGAACACAGGATCAAAGCTTGAGTTAAAATAGAAAGTTAATGATCAGAATCATGGTACCAACAAAGCCTGACTGCACTGGTTTGCTTTTGTCAACTCAAAACTTATCCAGAGTTTGTTGAACCACCATCATGGTACAGGCCCCAGTTCTGAGTTTCCCTTGGTTTGCTCTAGATTAGTGTCGCATTTGAGTTTTAGCTAAGCAGTTTTCATGCATCAAAAGCATTTTACTGTTTGTGTGTCATGACGGTCTTTGATGTCTGTGTTTGTCAGGCGACTGCGAGCCCATTTCTCTGGAGATCTGCATGAATCTGCCTTATAACGCCACCCGCTTTCCCAACTATCTGGGTCATCAGTCTCAGAAGGAGACGTCCGTCAGCTGGGAGTCCTCACTCTTTCCTGCTCTCGTTCAGACCAACTGCTACAAATATCTCATGTTTTTTGCATGCACGGTGTTGGTGCCAATGTGTGACCCTGTAACACAGCAGCGAGTGCCGCCCTGCAGGTCAGCATGTGTGTTAGAGCACATTTATGATTATACTACAGTATATAACTAACTTGATTATAGGGCTGTTCACAACTTCGCACAAAGCACGAGAAATATAAAGATAGCATGAAATCAATAATGAGATAAGATGTAGAGATATTATATAATTGGACATTTTACGCAATAAAACACTGACAGCCAGTCAGAATGCATTGAAATATAGCGCTTGTTCAATTTAAAGCCACAGATGAAATTGTGGAGAAGTTCTGCTTGATGTTAAGCTCTTTTATTTAAAGATTATTTACAGGTAACGACTATCTTAGAAACAATTGGTTATGTAAAGGAAAGTTATGCAAGCCAGGCTAGCAAATTGAAATATAAAAATAAAAGTCCCTCAGGTATCCAGTGCTAGTTTCAGTGCCTTTCCACTAAGTGGTACGGTACGGTTCGGTTCGACAGTGGAAACGGCCATAAAAGCGTACCGAACCATACCATACCACTTTTTCGCCACCCTTTGAAAGGGTACCAAACACGACAAAGGGTACCAATAGGTGGAGCTACACTCGCAGCTGAACGCTGATTGGTTACAGAGATATGTCACGAGCTTGTGGAGCTAGCCAGAATCAAAACACAGCCGAGACATTATCGTAATATTTTATGCATATAATAACGAGCCATAGTTGACCCGAGCTTAAACTAAATTTGTCGTCATCTTGATAAACAGCCACAAAGCCAAGAAGACAAATTCTGCCGTGTCCTGTTGTTGTATTACGAGCTCGTCCAAAAGTGCAAGCAGTTTCACTTTGTCCACTTTTTGTTCAACTTTTTGAGCTCGTATTTTTAACGTGCGCGTGATCATTGAATCGCTCTGATATCCGATCCATTCAAATGCGGACAAACGCGAGAGTGAAAAAACAAAGGTGAAGCCTGACAAAACAGCAGCAAATGATGCTTCTGCAACCTAAAACATGAAGAAACTGCCATGTTTAACAATTATCATCACCTTGTGGACTATTATGAACTCGGAAATTATCTTCTAACAAGAGGCTACATGTGCTGCTGAAGATTACAGACACAGATGAGAGGTTTGCTCTGACTGGGCTATATTTCGAGTTGTTTTTTTAACCCAAATAAGGACTAAATGTATGCTGTGTGTAGTTTATCTGTAATTGGTAACATATCGGAGACTGTAGGGGTCTGTATGTGTTCATATATGTTGCTTTTTTGTTTTATGTAAATGCAGACGTTACAGTAGGCTATTTCATCGTCATAACTGCTATCATTGATCTGCAGTTATAATCAAATCATGTTCATTGAAAGGTTAGTAATAAACATTTATACACAAGTATTTGTGTATATAAAGCATCTGTGTTGTGAGAAGAGCTTTTCATATGATATGTGAACGACCTGTACGGTATTACTGTGAGATTTCCTTTAGTAAACATTATGTTGTCTGAAACTTTGTCGTACACCACGCCCACCAAAAGGGTACCCTTGCTAGTGGAAATGCAAGCTTGATAAAGGTGACCCGTTCAGACCCGTACCGTACCGTAATGTACCTCTCAGTGGAAACGAGCCATTTGTGTTTCTTCTTTTGAAAATGCTGGGGGAAAATAATTAGTTTTGCTTTTAATTCCACTACGCTGACTGTGATCATTAAATTCACTGTTTTATTAGATTACACAAGCTGGATTCACTGGTCAAATGCACTAGAAACAGCACAATGAGGACACCTGCTGGTTACAAGGGGAAATGCAAAAAGAAAAGCATAAGCTAAAAAAAACCCAAATCAATATTGTTTACTAGTGTGGACACAAGCATTGTTGTATTTATATTTATAGTTATCATCCCTAGTGTGAACAGGCCCTAACTCTGTGTTTTCTGTGTTTTAGGTCACTGTGTAGAAATTCGAAGGACCGCTGTGAGTCTGTGCTTGGAATTGTGGGATTGCAGTGGCCTGAGGATACAGACTGTGCTCAGTTTCCGGAGGAAGGACAAGCTAACAGTTCCTGTTTACTTCCTGATCCGGATGTGAATGGTCAGTACAGTAAACTGCAACAAGGGGTTGCGTTGTTGTACGTTTCATTCATCATAACTTAATCCAATGGGGAGGGCTGTTGAATGCTTGATTCTGATTGGCTGATGGACATTTTTAAGGTGCGCAGTTCTTTTTTTAAAGTTGTTGTTAATTTTAATAAAATATTGCACACATGGTGGCTCAGTGGTTAGCACTGTGGCCTCACAGCAAGAAGGTTGCTGGTTCGAGTCCCAGCTGCATCAGTTGGCATTTCTGTGTGGAGTTTGCATGTTCTCCCCGTGTTGGCATGGGTTTCCTCCGGGTGCTCCAAACACATGCGCTATAGGGGAATTGATAAACTAAATTGGTCGTAGAGTATGTGTGTGAATGAGTGTGTATGGGTGTTTCCCAGTACTGGGTTGCGACTGGAAGGGCATCCGCTGTGTAAAACATACGCTGGATAAGTTGTCAGTTCATTACGCTGTGGCGACCCCTGATGAATAAAGGGACTAAGCTGAAGAAAAATGAATGAATAATGCACACATTCTTTGCGTTGTAGATGCATCGCCATCTTGTGTGTGCTTTACTTTATTAATCGTTCAATTTTTCATCGTTAGTTATTCCTTAATGGACTTTTGATTACTATAGTGTCTAGTGTGCTTCAGTATGTGTATATTAAACCTCACCACTCCATTCCTTAGCTGGGTTTCCATCCTAAAGTGGAGTCCATTTTTTTCAAAGTTCGCAAATAAATAAATGTGAATTAGGTGCGGTTTCCATCAGGTTATTAGAGCAGCTCACTGTAGTATTGGTAACCTAGCAACTAACAGTAAATAAGCCAAGCACAATGGGGTCACGTGGGTGTAATGTTCACTATGTCAGTGTTTATTCAGCAAATTTGTTTTAACTCCCATTATTTGCATTAAAACTTTTGCGCACAAATTCAAAACCACCTCAAGGGAGAGTGAATATTTATTTAGCAAATTAAGGGATTTTTATTTGAAATTCGGCAACTCCATCGCTCATTTCTCATGTGATACTTTAAAATGCACATTGACATGTATTCAGTCGGCAGTTTCGTTAGATCTACAGCACAACTTTCGATTGATTGATCGATTGATTGATTGATTTTATTTTCGGCTTAGTGCCTTTATTAATCTGGGGTCGCCACAGCGGAATGAACCGCCAATTTATCCAGCATATGTTTTTTGCTATGGTTGCCCTTCCAGCAATCCAACACTGGGAAACACCCATACACTCTTGCATTCACACACATACTATATGGCTGCTTTAGTTCATCAATTCCCCTATAGCGCATGTGTTTGGACTGTGAGGGAAACTGGAGCACCCAGAGGAAACCCACGTCAATACGAGGAGAACATGCAAACTCCACACAGAAATGCTAACTGACCCAGCCGTGACTCGAATTTCTTGCTGTGAGGCGATCATGCTACCCACTGCGCCACTGTGACACCTAAAATCACTTCAAGGAAAAGGAATGTTTTTTTTTTTTTGCAAGTTAAGGGATGTTGGTGTTAAATCACTAGTTTTAGCGTGTGATACTTCAAAATGCACATTGACACAGGCTGATGGAAACCCAGCTATTGACACAGAGGACATGTAGACTTCAGATTTTAATAAATTGGGGTTTGATATTCCCAGACATTAGTCCATATTGCTGTTTTCATTAGTTATACAGCACAACTTTTGATCTATTCTTCTGAAATTTGTCAAACTGTGAAGTACTTCATTATTCCAGCTTAAATGACGTACAGGATGCCATGCCTCTGATAATCTGATCTGCCTGCATATCTGACAGTCACATTGGCACATATCTGATTTAAAGCAGATTTATTTCCACATTTGGATGAGGTCTGAATCTGATCTGGCTATATCTGAATGCTGCATTTTTGTTCTGGTCATGGACCACATCTGATCTGTGTCACATGAGCAAAACACCAGAACTGGGTCACATTTAACTGACAGTGTAAATGGGGCGATGTGGAAGAAGACTGTAAAGTTTAACAGTTGTTTGTGTGTGTGTGTGTGTCAATGTATGTACATGTGTGTGTTTACATGTGTGTGTGCACTTGTTTGTGTGTGTGTGCACGTGTTTCTGTGTTTGCATGTGTACATGTGCTCGTGTTTATGTGTGCATGCATGCATGTGTGTGTGTTTTTTTGTGTGTTCATGTCTGTGTGTTTGCATGTGTACATGTGCTCGTGTTTATGTGTGCATGCATGCATTTGTATGTGCGTGCATGCATGTATGTGGGTTTTTTTGTGCGTTCATGTCTGTGTGCTCGCATGCATGTGTGTTTTTGTGTGTGTGCATGCCTATGTGTGTGTGTGCGTGCATGCATGTATGTGTGTTTTTTGTGTTCATGTCTGTGTGCTCGCATGCATGTGTGTTTTTGTGTGTGTGCATGCCTATGTGTGTGTGTGCGTGCGTGCATGCATGTATGTGTGTTTTTTGTGTGTTCATGTCTGTGCACGTGCGTGCGTGTATGCATGTGTGTTTTTTGTGTGTTCATGTCTGTGTGTGTGCGTGCATGCATGTATGTGGGTTTTTTTGTGTGTTCATGTCTGTGCGCGTGCGTGCATGTGTGTTTTTGTGTGTGTGCATGCCTATGTGTGTGTGTGCGTGCATGCATGTATGTGTGTTTTTTGTGTTCATGTCTGTGTGCTCGCATGCATGTGTGTTTTTGTGTGTGTGCATGCCTATGTGTGTGTGTGCGTGCGTGCATGCATGTATGTGTGTTTTTTGTGTGTTCATGTCTGTGTGCTCGCATGCATGTGTGTTTTTGTGTGTGTGAATGCCTATGTGTGTGTGTGTGTATGCATGTATGTATGTTTTTTGTGTTCATGTCTGTGTGCTCGCATGCATGTGTGTTTTTGTGTGTGTGCGTGCCTATGTGTGTGCATGCATGTATGTGTGTTTTTTGTGTGTTCATGTCTGTGTGTGCTTGCATGTGTGTTTTTGTGTGTGTGCATGCCTATGTGTGTGTGTGTGTGTGTGTGCATGCATGTATGTGTGTTTTTTGTGTGTTCATGTCTGTCTGTGTGTGCTTGCATGCGTGTTTTTGTGTGTGTGCATGCCTATGTGTGTGTGCGTGCGTGCATGCATGTATGTGTGTTTTTTGTGTGTTCATGTCTGTGTGCTCGCATGCATGTGTGTTTTTGTGTGTGTCCTTGTCTGTTTTTGTGTGTGTGTGTGTGCATGCCTGTTTGTGTGTGTGCATTTGTTTGCATCTTTTTTATGTGCTTGTGTGCGCAAATGTGTGTGTGTGCATGCATTGTATGTGTTCTCTTGTGTGTTCATGACTGTGTGCACATGCGTGTGTACATGTGCTTGTGTTTGTGTGTGCATGCATGTGTGTGTGTGTTTTTTGTATGGATATTCCTTTGTGTGCATGCATGTGTGTTTTTGTGTGTGTATGTGCATGCTTATGTGTGTGTGCATTTATGTGCATCTTTTTTATGTGCATATGTGCGCAAATGTGTGTGTCTGTGTGTGTGCGTGCGTGTGTGTGAATGTATGTATATGTGTGTGTGTGTTTGTGTCCGCGTGTTTGCATTTATCTGTGTGTTTGCGTGTGTACATGTGCTTGTGTTTGTGTGTTGTGCATGTTTATTCCTTTGTGTGCATGCATGCATGTGTGTTTTTGTGTGTGTATGTGCATGTCTGTGTGTGTGCATTTATTTGCATTTTTTTTTATGTGCATGCGCGCAAATGCGTGTGTGGTGGCTTTTATGTGTGTGTGTGTGTGTGTGTGTGCGCACGCGCATGCATGTATGTGTGTTTTCTGTGTGCATGCATGTTTTATGTGTGTGTGCGTGCCTATTTGTGTGTGTGCATTTTTTTGTGCATGTTTGCGCAAATGCGCTTGTGGTGGCTTTTGTATTTGTGTGTGTCTGTGTGTGCATATGTATGTGTTTGTGTATCTCTGTGTGTGTGCGTGTGTGTGTGTTAGAGTGCTCTCCCAGTCACTTCAAGTGTCGCTCTGGAAGATGCGTCCTCTCCTCCAAACGCTGTGATGGACACACAGACTGTGATGACGACAGTGATGAGGAGATGTGCGGTCAGTAAAAACACACACACTTCACACTCAACCCATACACACATTGCGTTTCCTTTTTGACTGGTGTGTGTGTCTGTGTTTAGGGTGTTTGGAGCGGGGCTTGTGGGAATGTCCCGGGGACAAATCCTGCATCCCTCACAGCATGATCTGTGACGGCTTCCCAGACTGCAGCCAACACGAAGACGAGAACAACTGCTGTGAGTGTGTGTGTGTCTGTGTATGTTTGTGTGCGTGTGTGTCTGTCTCTTAATGTGTGTGTTTTCACTCGTGTGTGTGTGTGTGTTTCAGCGGCGTGCAGCAGTCATGAGCTGGAGTGTAATAATCATGAGTGTGTTCACCGTGCGCTGTGGTGTGACGGCAGGAGGCACTGCTCTGACAGCTCAGACGAGTGGAACTGCGGTAAGACATTCTGCCTGCTCATCTTTACATCTCAAAGCTGCAGAGCATAACGTTTTCAGGTTAAAAATGACCCAAAACGATCGAGCAAGCGCATTAAAGGGTTAGTTCACCCGAAAATGAATATCCTGATCCCCTGAGACCTTCAATCAACTTCAGGGCACAGATGAAGATATTTTTGATGAAATCTCAGAGCTCCCTCATCCTCCATTGACAGCAAGGGTCAGGAGATGCTTAAGGGAACCGAAAACATCCTCACAACCGTCCATGTGTCTTCAGTGGTTCTGCTGTAATCATGCGACGCTCCAGACAAACTGTAAAAACTGATTGGCTGTAGTAAAGTAGGCGTTTCTTACAGGGTAAAAGGGTTTGGGGAGAGCTATTACACCCTAAAAGACTCCTCCTGGGGTCCGTTCTTCGTACCTCGCTTAAATGATCTAAGATGATTTGGCAGATCCTGGATCTTTTAATCTTGATAACTGATCTCTGGCTAATTTGGTTCTTCAAACAAGTTTGCAAATGAGATTAAAATGTCTGGATGGACTCATCTGAGATCGCTGTGTGTGTTGATCTATCGATCCTTGAAATCATGATCAGCAATGCAATGATTGGCTGACGGCACAGCAGCGTAATGACATCATCTCATTAATATTCAATTATCCATGTGAGAGGAATGACATAAAATTCGCAGTAAACCATTTGTTAAATATGATACGTGATAACTTTCCTCATTTGTTGTGGGCTGCATGCTTTACACATTCATGTGTCAAGAGTATTTAGCAATTCATTTAGTTTTATATTTAGAGCAGATTAAGCGGCGTAACAACTGGCTGTTTAAATTAAATGTCTAAAACTTTTGCGAAGCATCAAATCACCGACATATTATCTGTCTAAACTTGTGAGTGACTGCATAATTTATTATTCCTTTATAAAAACATACAAACAAAAAAAAAAACTGTTGATTATTGTGCATGTTGTCTATTATCATAGACAAATTGTACTATTAAAGCTGTATGGGTACCTTAAAATACTATGCGTTTGTATCTAAAATGTCCATATTGATGTTCTCTTTGGACCCCTTGGGGAGAAAACACCCCCCTGATAGATTTTGTACTTTTATTTCATAGTGCAGATTACATAAGTTTTATTTACATATTTTTTTAAAGTTATTTTTAACTTATATTTTTATTTAACATTATATATTTTAAACTTTATTTAACTATTTTATATATATATATATATATATATATATATATATATATATATATATATATATATATATATATATATATATATATATATATATATATATATATATATCCAGTTGACTAGATATTTTTCAAGACACTTCTATACAGCTTAAAGTGACATTTAAAGGCTTAACTAGGTTAATTAGGTTAACTAGGCAGGTTAGGGTAATTAGGCAAGTTATTGTATAATGATGGTTTGTTCTGATGACTATCTGGAAAAAATTAGCTTAAAGGGGCTAATAATATTGACCTTAAAATGGTTCTTAAAAATAAAAACTGCTTTTATTCTTGCTGAGATAAAACAAATAAGACTTTCTCCAGAAGAAAAAGTATTATCAGACATACTGTGAAAATTTCCTTGCTCTGTCAAACATCATTTGGGAAATATTTAAAAAAGAAACAAAAATTCAAAGGGGGGCGAATAATTCTGACTGTATCTTACTTTGATTATATATACAGCTACTCATTTAACATGAACACGACTAGTTCCTCCTAGTTCCTATGAAAGGCCCGCCCTCAAGAGGCTCTGATTGGTCAGCTAACATATTGTGCTGTGATTCGCAGATGGGCTCTAAGTCACCAGGAAGCGTCACTCGCTTTCAAGCATGCGCTTTTTGCACTGTGTAAACAGTCAGTCAGTGTGCTTTATGTCGAGTTCAGACTGCATGATTTTAGCCCTGATTTTGACTCGCCAACAGGTTTTGAGAAATCACCGACAAATGCCTGAAATCACAGGCAAATCGGCGCTCGTGCACGCGAGTGACAATCACACAGTGTGAACTTTCAAGGACGCGATCTGACAAAATCACAGATGAGTCGCCGATGCCCGTGAGATATTTGCCGTGCTAAATATCTGGAGCTGTCGGCGATTCAAATCATGCCGTGTGAAATGAGTTCTGACTGAAAATAACATCCGCGATCACCTACAGCCAATGAGAGAGCAGCATTCACTTGTACGGGTACCTGCAGGCCAGCGGGAGGCTGGGGGAGAAGCTAAAAGCGCTCATTTTCAGTTTATTTGGACTCAAGAAATGGAGGAAAATCTAGTGTAAATTTGGCAGGAGCACTGTGTCTGTTTGACGTGTCGTCTGATGAATATTACAATCAGGTCGAAAAGCAAAAAAAAGTTGAGGAGAGATTGATAATTCTCTTTAAAAGCCAGGTGTCAACACAAGTTTCTAAAGCTAAAGCCTTCTGTTTCCATTATGTAGTTAATAACGAAAGATATATTACATGACCTCGCGTTGTTTCCATGTCACTTCTCGCGTTTGTTCGGCTGTGATATGTAGTTTAGACAAAGTTGTCTGTGATTCTTCCTATTGTAAAGTCATGCAGTGTGAACTCTCCTGTCGACGATCCATCCTACAGTGTAAACACAGCACCGACAGAACGCTAGCCCAGATAGTCATGCAGTGTGAAAACATCTGACACGACTACTTTGAAAATCATGCAGTCTGAATTTGGCATTAGCCGCAGCAGTTTGTGCTTGAATCAGACAGAAAATGACACAGAGGACACAGCTGAAGTTCACGTCTGCTCTCTGAAATAGAGTCTTTCACTTTTATTCAGGTTATAAGCATGTGTAAGTGATATAAAACATTCACATCTCTGTTGCGAGTTCATTATTTGATATGTAGAACACAGGGAAAGCTGCCGCATAGAGAAAAACTGGAGAGCTGGTGAAGATTGTGGCGGTTTACAATTGTTTGACTGATAAATATGAGGTGCCAAACAGCATTTCCCATTAACTCTAGACACTATAGACGGATTTCACGCGGCCGCCATTATTAACAGCGAAATCGAGGCTGCGGTGGGAAGAAACCCGGAAGTATCGCCTGAGTCACACAGGAATGTTGTGTACCTGGCTGTATATTTTATCAGCGAAGAGAAAGTGACACAAGTTTATAATTTCAGCGCCTTCCGAGTGACCCAAAGGTCAGTTCTGAATGAATAGTGAAGATAAAAAGGGTTATTTGACCTTATTTTCAGCTAAATTAAGGGAAATGGTGCTAGTTAGCTAACGTTTTCTTTCCTAAACACACATGTTAGATGCCATTCATCAAACTCAAGTTAATGAACTGAGTCTTTCACTATATTAGACTTGTCACCATACAAAATTTCCGTAATGAAATATAAAAAAAAGCCAATTTCTCGTTAACATTTAAGGCACTGATTATGGAGTTCTTTAACAGCGCTGATTGGCCATTGTGTTCACGTGCTCAACAGAAATCACTATGATTGGCTGTGAAGGTCATCAGTTCACCTCACCGCTGCGCTGTTTACTGAGAGCAAACACAGACGAGCGATCCGCTGATGAATCCGCTGATCTTCACGGCTTTAAAACGCTCCAATATCCGTCTATGTGTGTTTTCAATCTGTGAAGAGCAGGAAGCTGATAACCTTCACAGTCATTCAGTTGAGCACTGGTGAATACTACAGCAAATCAGCTGTGTTTATGAGCGCGCTCAGCGGCGCGTAAATGTTACCGGGAAATGGATGTTTTTAAAACTTCAGTACCGGGACAACACTGTTACAGACAACATGAGGGTGTGCTACAGAGGACTGCAGTGTTTTATCGCTCACCGGGATACATAGCCTGAAGCAGGGAAGCGTCCCCATGGTGTTTACCTGCTGCCATGAACTGAAGTCTAGGAGGACACTTAAGTGTATCACTCGTAAAGAGATTGTGATGTTGTTTGATGCCTAATATGCTTTTAATTGTTTAAATGAAACTGAACTGAGTGATATTAAAGTGATGTTTACACCATTTCTGCTATTTCTGGAGAATCTGCTATCGTTCTGGGAGAAACAAGATTGCTTATTTACACGACTGCAGCGCCTTGCAAGGAGAAGCGTGTGCATTCCTGCAACAAGCGGTGCGCGCGAACGCTCATTTAGTGCAGCCAGCCGTGTTTTGGAGGCGAGGCGGAATCGCCTGAATCCAGGCACAGTAGATGCTATTCTGTTTTTGCACAGTGTTAAGAAAAAGGCCAAGTAAACATAACATAGCTGCTGTTTAGGCTGAAGGGACGCCGTTTTTGTTATCTTTTTCCTGTATATGTAAAAACTGAATCTGCTGTTAATAACGAACGATCCACGCTGACCTAGCATCATGCTTAAAACAAAGAATTAGAATTATTAAAGTGTCGATCGGGTGCGGGTCGGGATATATATATCAGATAAAATAATATGTGAGGGCGGGTGGTTGATTAGAATGAAGGAGCGGATTCGGGTAACATTTCAGCTGATCTGTGCATCTCTACTGTGCATGTAATAGATACATTTTAACTAATAAAAACACTTACAGGTTGTGGCTCACAATCCACAGCTTCGTCTGTTGGAGGAGTTTTAACTGAATCCAGCACTAAACTGGGAGAGATTCTGGAAGTTCTCTTTTGTCAAATGCTATAGCTATACCTTTTTTTAATATATATATAATTCTCTGAAACATAAATAAAATAAAACTGTAAGCACTTCTCTCTTTGTGTCGTGTCCTTTGGAAGCCCAAATACAGAAACAGAAGAAGCTCTGTGGAAATAGCAGCATTTGGACGCCATTTTAGCTTTCTCTGCTGTAACATCCCTGCTGAAAAAAACAGCTTAAACCAGCCTAAACTGGTTGGCTGGTTTTAGCTGGTCGACCAGCCTGGTTTTAGAGGGGTTTTGGCCATTTCCAGGCTGGTTTCCAGCCATTTCCAACCTGGTCTTAGCTGGTCAGGCTGGAAAAGGACCAGCTTAGACCAGCTAAAACCAGCTTGACCAGCCTGGTTTAAGCAGGACATAGTTGGTTTTGGCTGGTCAAGCTGGTTTTAGCTGGTCAACTCCCAGCCTGACCAGCTAAGACCAGGCTGGAAATAGCTGGAAACCAGCCCGGAAATGGCCAAACCCCTCTTAAACCAGGCTGGTCGATCAGCTAAAACCAGCCAACCAGTTTAGGCTGATTTAAGCTGGATTTTTCAGCAGGGATTACAGGGCCTCTGGCCACGCCTCTTCGCTACACATGGTGTGTGCGCTTGGTGAATGTGTGTAACCTGAAGCCCTTGTGATCTCACTAGCCCGGATGGTTTTTTTATATCCACAAACTTCATTTGCTGTAGGCTTTGCTAATCTAAAGCCAATGTCTTCCTTTGGATTGAACTTTGAGCATCTTACATTCAGAGATGTTGTTTATGTCCACACAGCTGCGTTACACATCAACTAAAGTTTCAAATATGATATCAAAGTGGACCACCTCTTTAAAGTACTGAAGATGAAGGCAGTAATGATGAGATGACAGTAATCCTCAGTGTTGTGTGTGTGTGTCTGCAGTGTCTCTGTCTGATGAGGGCTCGCTGTTGGTGTATAAGGCCGGGTTGGAGTATCATGTGTGTGCGGACGGATGGAGCTCAAACCACAGCAGCGTCACGTGCACACAGATGGGTTTAGGGTAAGGTCAGTACACACACACACGCACACCAGAAACACAGTTTACATGTGCTGCGTCATAACCCTATATGTAGACATAAGCAGTTATTGACAGCAGTGTAGTTATTCAACGTAGTGATATGGAACTGTAATGTGGTCAAAACGAGCCGGAACTACTTTATTATTATTTTACTTCACTAATTTTCTAAAAATAGGAGTACAAAACACACAGCATGCGGTAAAGACAGAACACATAAACAGCAATAGAACAGAAATGGAAACAACAGGAGTGTGTATAGAAATGACTATTGCCTTACCTGTAATATGCACACCCCTTAAGGTTTAATGCTGAATGTTATGTACTTGGTTTGTTACTATGTTGTGACCTCTACAAGACTTGTTGACTTGTTAAACTTTGTTTAAAGAGCCCCTGTTATGGGTGTTGAAATGCCAATCCATGCAGTGTGTATCACAGCTCTAAGTGAATGATAACATCCAGCTGAGGGTTAAATCTGAAGCTGCGCCGTATTTAATGCTATTGATTCTTTAACGAA
Source organism: Danio kyathit (assembly GCA_903798195.1). Lineage (NCBI taxonomy): Eukaryota > Metazoa > Chordata > Actinopteri > Cypriniformes > Danionidae > Danio > Danio kyathit. The sequence goes on from LR812541.1 coordinate 52,943,112, forward strand.
ATAGTCGACTCAGAGTCAAATGAATGAATCGACCTGAGTTTGGATCTTTTGCCTGAACACGTCGACATCGATACGGTACATCACTAAATATGTAGTGCCGGATCTGGTAAAAAATGAATGCATCTTTCCCTTTAGCACTAGCAGAGCGTGGGTGATCATGACACAAAGATGATGATCACTAACAGATGGAGATTCAGCTGCGGGGAATAAAGGGTTAAAGTTCCGACGGTCAATTTTCAAAATAGTTCGGCTTTTGCCGCTGTGTAGATTAAAGCCTGGTTTATACTTCTGCATCAAGTGATCGGTGTGACCCACGGCGCAAGCCATGCACGTAGCCGTGCATTTATTCTTCTGCGTGCTGTTTCTTTTTTTTCTGCAATTCACTTTCGAAACGCTAGCTGGCAGTAGGTGTTTATGTTCCTGTGTGTCGAGTTTCTTCGCTGGTGTTTTGTTTTTCTGAACACTTCCTTAATGTACAAGTGGCTCAAATTCGCTCATTTTGAGGCGGGAACCGGCAGACGTGCAACAACTTTAATCATAAGGTAAACACTAAACAACAGTCTCCATCCGGAGCTCCTTCACGGGACTTCACACTTGTAAACACTCGCTGCATGGGGCGCGCGGCTCTCACCTCCCCTCACACTCGTCAGCGCTACCAAGCTGACCAATCACAGAGCTTGCGCTAAGCGTATGCGTTACATTTTTTGAGAGGTGTGCGTCAACGTCGCCGACGGCCACAGCGAGGGGCTATGCGTCCACGCGTAGCTGCGCCGTAGCACACACGTGCGCTTGACGCAGATGTATAAATCAGCCTTACTACTGAATGTGTGTTGTTGTTATTACTTGGGGTTAGGGTTAAGAGTAGAGTAATATGCTGGTGTTTAACTGCATTGCTTTAATGCATTCCTGCATTGGGCTCTCACATACTCTCTGCTACTTCATAGCCATGGTGGGCGTTTCTCTCCATCTCGCACTGAACCCAGTCGACCAGTCACAACAGACTGGGTCATTGGACCAATCACAGCAGATTAGCCTCACGTAAGGGACAGCTTTGGGAAAAAATGAATCGCTGAACGAATCATATGGGAGTCGCTGGGATAATTAGGTCAAACAAATGCATATTATAAGACAATGAAAGTGTTTTTTGACCTTGCATGCATATCAGCCTGTTGTTGGAGACCCCCAAATCCAAAATATTTATAATGCATAATAGGGGCTCTTATAATATTAAAAATATTGTATAGCAATGACAGAATAAGGTCACACTTTATTTTGATGGTCCATTTGTTGAATTTAAGTTACATTGCAACTAATTATCATTAGATTATAAGTAGACTGTTAGGTTGGGGTTAGGGTTGGGGTTGGGGTTAGGGTTAGTGTAAGTTGACATGTACTTGCAAAGTTTCTTATAGTCAGTTAAATGTCTGTTAAAGGACTGTTAAATGTCAGTATCAACAGATATTAAACAGACAGTCTACTAATACTCAAATGGACCATCAAAATAAAGTGTTACCCAGAATAAAATTCACAACACACTCCTGTCCAGCTGATGGCGCTAATGCACCTAAAAAAAACTCTCTCCTGCACAAACTATGTTCCAGTCAGTTGTTCAAACGTCTGGCATGTGTGTGTTTTTCCCTCTGTGTGTGTGTGTGTGTGTGCGTGCGTGTGTGTAGTTCTCCTCTTTCCACAGATGCAGTGTTGGATGTATCTCCTGTTGTGAGACGGAAACGCTGGTTACATGTTGACCTAGACTGGAGTCCTGAGAATATGCTTCCTCTACAGGGCCTGCTGGAAAAACGAGGGTGTGTGTGTGTGTATGTGTGTGTAACAGTGGTGCATTCAGTGGCACAATGATTCAATCAAATGTCCCAATACAGGGCTCGCAAAATTTCAAAACGGGTAACATTTTACAGTAAGAGTACATGAATACTGATGTGTTAATATGTAAACTAAACATTACTTTATTATGAATTAATGATGAGTTAAGGTGCTCGCTAATCATGAACTTTAACTACAGCGTGAGTCACAGGAGTTCATGTGTGAATAACAGCTATCTTAATTACTTGTTAGTACATGATTGTTTGTTTAAAAATGTATTAATTACCACATTAGTTCATGCTTAATTGAACCATCATGAACTCATGATATGTTCATGTATAATTATATCATGACTTTACTTAGAGGGGCACATCATTAACCGATTCTTAACTACTCGTGAACTCCTTAACACTAGAGTTTGAGCTTGCGAAATTCTGTCGTACGGCGCTGCGAAAAGGGGCGGGATTAAACAAGATGATTAGACATTAAAAAAGCGAGCGATTGCTCCATGTTTTAAATTTCTGTTCAGAGAGGTCATGTTTTGATCCTGGATTCGTCTCACACAGTCGAGTGATGCGATTTCGCAGGTCAGAGTTCACCAAGCTTGAACTTTGCACCGCAGCGAAATGTGAAACTCGACGCATGACCCTGCGTTTCCGGTCTGACGTATTCGTGTGCGTATGAATGGAAATCTATTGGGAGAAAAGTCCAGTGTGACAGCGGCTTTATGCGCATCTGTTTAGTGTGTTTACACTGAATAGACTGATTTCACGCGGCCGCCATTATTAACAGCAGAATCGAGGCTGCGGTGGGAAGAAACCCGGAAGTATCGCCTGAGTCACACAGGAATATTGTGTACCTGGCTGTATATCTTATCAGCGAAGAGAAAGTGACACAAATTTATGATTTCAGCGCCTTCCGAGTGACCCTAAGGTCCGTTCTGAATGAATAGTGAAAATAAAAAGGGATATTTGACCTCATTTTCAGCTAAGTTAAGGGAAATGGCACTACTTAGATTACGTTTTCTTTCCCAAACACACATTTTAGATGCCATTCATCAAACTCAAGTTAATGAACTGAGTCTTTCACTATATTAGACTAGTCACGATACAAAATTTCCGTAATGAAATATAAAAAACGCCAATTTCTCGTTAACATTTAAGACACTGTTCATGGAGTTCTTAAACAGCGCTGATTGGCCATTGTGTTCACGTGCTCAACAGAAATCACTCTGATTGGCTGTGAAGGTCATCAGTTCACCTCACCGCTGTTTACTGAGTGCAAACACAGACGAGCGATCCGCTGATGAATCGACTGATCTTCACAGCTTTAAAACGCTCCAATATCCGTCTATGTGTGTTTTCAATCTGTGAAGAGCAGGAAGCTGATAACCTTCACAGTCATTCTGTTGAGCACTGGTGAATACTAATGCAAATCAGCGGCGTTTATGAGCGCGCTCAGCGGCGCGTAAATGTTAGCGGGAAATTGAAGTTTTCAGTACCGGGACAACACTGTTAAAGACAACACGAAGATGTGCTACAGAGGACTGCAGTGTTTTATCACTCACCGGGTTACATAGGCTGAAGCAGGGAAGCGTCCCCACGGTGTTTACCTGCTGCCATGAACTGAAGTCTAGGAGGACACTTAAGTGTATCACTCTTAAAGAGATTGTGACGTTGTTTGACGCCTAATATGCTTTTAATTGTTTAAATTAAACTGAACTGAATGATATTAAAGTGATGTTTACACCGTTTCTGCATTTTGAAGTCACAGCAACAGCTTGAGGTTTATAGCACACAGCATGTTGTTGCAATGTTTACAGTGCTGATCCTATACTTCCGGCTTTCTTCCCACCGCAGCCTCGCTTTCGTGTTCTAAAATGGCGGTCGCGTGAAATAAGCGTATTACAATAGAAAAATGTTCTATCAACAGTTTAAACACAGGAGTTAATGAGTAGTTAAGGATGAGTTAATGATGATGTGCCCCTCCAAGTAAAGTCATGACATAACAGCTCATAAGTTCATGTTGGTTACATTTAGCTTAAACTTAAATGTTAATTAATACATTAATTAACAACATCTGCTATCAAGTAAAGTTAGTAGTTAAAGTGAACATTTTTTAAACTAGTTAGTAAAGTACAATTCCTGATTTAAAAAAAAACAACTCATTAATTTGAGTCTTTGGAATTGTTACTATTCTGTACTTTTAATTTATCAGACTACACACTGATCCACATCATTTCCTGTCTGCAGACAGAGCTGTCAGTCATACAAGAAGATCTCACTGCAGTGTACAAGAGACGGTGTGTATAACACGCACACACACACACATAATCAAAAATAAACACAGCACATTTGTATGTAAAACATGCGTTAAAGCTGCACTGATGTAAGTGTTCAGGTTCATGTGTTTGTATTTTCCAAATGTTAGTTGGTAGCTACTGAATTTTGATGCAGACCTAAAAAAAAGTCTCTTTACTTATGAAATATACTGGAGTCAAAGCCACAGCCATATCACCCTGCAGCCCAAGACTGGTTACTCACTGAAGCTAAGCAGGGCTGAGCCTGGTCAGTACCTGGATGGGAGACCACATGGGAAAACTGGGTTGCTGTTGGAAGTGGTGTTAGAGAGGCCAGCAGGGGGCGCTCAACCTGTGGTCTGTGTGAGTCCTAATGCCCCAGTAAAAGTGAAGGGGACTCTACACTGTCAGTGGGCATCGTCTTTCGGATGAGACGTTAAACCGAGGTCCTGACTCTCTGTGCTCATTAATAACCCTATGGTACGTCTGGTAAAAAGTAGGGGTGTAACCCTGGTATCCTGGCCAAATTCTCTCCATCGGCCCTTACCCATCATGGCCACCCAATCATCCCCATCCACCGAATTGGCTCCATCACTGTCTCTTCACTCCACCTATAGCTGGTGTGTGGTGAGCGCACTGGCGCCGTTGTCCTGTGGCTGCCGTCACATCATCCAAGTGGATGCTACACACTGGTGGTGGTGTGGAGAGACCCCCTCATGATTGTGAAGCGCTTTGGGTGTATGGCCATACACAATAAATGCGCTATATAAGTACACATTACATTACATACATTACATTACATTACATTACAAAACTTAGTAGGGAGTCCAGAGTTATCCATTTCACTTTTGTAGACACAACTTACGTAGTTGTTTGTTATAGATGGGTATTTATGCTAATTGTGAATAAACGTGCATGCACACCCTATTTACAGGTGATTAATTTAAAATTCATTAACCCTTGTGTGCACTTTTCAAATTGATTCCCCTTTGGTTATGCTGGTGGCTGTTTTTGTCCCCTTGACTACCATTATAACCACGTGCAACAGGGAGAACTATAATGTAAGTCAATGGGACAAAAACAGCACCAACATAACCAAAGGGCAGTCAATTTGCCAAGAGTGGATTGTTGCATTTTTTATTATTTTCGAAGCATTTTTCTAAAATATGTGTCAAATTATGATTTGTCACCAAAAGTCATCTCATTTTGCTCAAACACAGAGAAAGTTGTGGCCAAATTAAGACTCCAAATTACCCCAGAGTGTATGAATACGACCCAAGAGCACACAAGGGTTAACATTTATGTATCTGAAATACATAAATACTAGAGGTGTGAACCTACACTGGTTTCACGGTTCGGTTCGGTTACGATTACGGTTATCATGCCATCGATTCGGTTCAATTCGATATCTCGGTGCATTGACGATTATTTCCATACACAGTTTTATGTTTTCTTCACAGCACAGCAATTCTTGTATTAAAATGTATAAATATATTTATATACTATTTGTAAAACAATTTTGTCCTTTAATACAAACAGTCAGATATATAAACTGTACCTTTAAACAACAGAAGCATTTACAGCAAATAAACAAATAGAAATATCCCGCTCGCTTTCTGATCCTTGTTTACCAAGTACTTTCTTACACCCCTTTGATTGGTCACGCGCTCAACAGAAAGGGCTGCGATTGGCTCTTACACGCTGGCACTCTTCACAGATGCACTCATGGGCCACAGTGAGACAGAGAGAGAGAAATGGAGTTTACTTTCATTCTCTTAATCGCCGTGAAATAGGGGCTTTTGCTGTAAGTGTCAGTGAAACAGTGTTCAGCAAACACACACGCAGTGAAATTGAGCACAGTTTCTGAGTTTTTATGTAGTTAGAGCGTTGTAAATACTCGCGCTCGCGGCTCGCCTCCCTCGCCATAGTATGCTACGGCGACATAGCGCATGTGAGATAAATGACGTCAGTACATAATAACCGGTTATGATTATTACTGAACCGATACCGAATTGTCCGCGTCTGCATCGCGGTGCACCGAAGAAACGATTAATTTTGACACCCCTAATAAATACACTGTCTTTCAGATGAGACCTTAAACAAAGGTTCTGACTCTCTGTGGTCATTAATCCCATGGCACTTGTCGTAAAGAGTAGGGGTGTATCCCCGCTGTCCTGGCCAAATCCCCTCTTGGCCCTTACCCATCATGGCCTCCCAATTTTTAGATTAGATTAGATTCAACTTTATTGTCATTACACATGTACAAGTACAAGGAAACGAAATGCAGTTTAGGTCTAACCAGGAGCGCAATAGCAGCAAGTGCAGGATATAGGTATAAGTTATAAAGTGCAGTTATAGAAAAACTATGGTGATATTTACAGATGGATGTACTATGAACATTATATACAGGATGTATTAGCTATGAACAGAGATTTACAATAGATGGATATATGTACAGGTTGCTATTAATAATCAGAAGTGTGTAGATATATAAACAATTACAAATGTATATGTACAGTGGGTATGTACTAGAGATGCGCGGATTAGCTCAAATGTCACCCGAATCCGCTCCTTCATTCTAATCATCCACCCGCCACCCGCCCGCACATATTATTTTATCTGATATATATATCCGCACTCGACCCGCACCTGATCGCCACTTTAATAATTCTAATTCTTTGTTTTAAGCATGATGATAGGTGTAACTTTCTCCGCAATGTCCGGCGGCAGAGTAACAGCTCGTTAATTCATGCTCGAGCAAATGATGAGACGGACAAAAGTACTCGATGCATGCCCTTCTTTTACTTATTTCAGTGTATTTAGGTTCACGGTGCAAAACAGCTCCCAGGTGGAATTACTGAAGTAAACATAAAACAAAACCGGATAAAACTTTCTCCCTCTAATTCACCGCACGCACAGCACACAGCGAGAGCTCACATCACACAGCATGAGTGTCGAACTACACTACCCTCAATGCCCCTCGCTATGGACTACAACTCCCGTAAAAGCAGTCCTAAAGCGGCCACACTATTTCCCCTCTCCTGCAACTTAGGTCACAGTGGGTCGTTCGTTATTAACAGCAGATTCAGCTTTTACATAAACAGGAAAAAGAGAACAAAAGCGGCGTCCCTTCAGCCTAAACAGCAGCTATGTTGTGTGTACTTGGCGCTTTTCCTAACACTGTGCAAAAACAGAACAGCATCTACTGTGCCTGGATTCGGGCGATTCCGCCTCGCCTCCAAAACAAGGCTGGCTGCACTAAACGAGCGTTCGCACGAACCGCTTGTTGCAGTAATGCACAAGCTTCTTCTTGCAAGGCGCTGCAGTCGTGTAAATAAGCCATCTTGTTTCTCCTAGAACGATAGCAGATTTTCCTCTGATGACTCCTCTAACTGAAGTTAGCACAGTACTCTTGCACTTCATCAATTATTTTGGGCGTCTCTCATCTTTACATTCTGCGAAGTCCACTCTCTGCTTTTTTGCTGGTCAACTGCTATGACCCGCTACATCCACCCGCGACCCACCCGCAATTAATCATAATGTATTTTTTTATTACCCGACCCGCCCGACCCGCGGATTATCCGCAGCGCTCGCGGATTTAACCGCCATCCGTGCATCACTAGTATGTACAGTTCAAATAAATGAATCAGTGCAATGAATATGTGCAATTTTTAAATGTGCAAATGTTAAATAGTGCAGTGATTATGAGGAGTATAGGTTATGAGGAGAGTGGGGGGTATATCAGGGGGGCAAAAGAGTCAGTGGGGGGCAGAGTTCAAAAGGGAGACAGCTTTGGGGAAGAAGCTGTTCCTTTGTCTACTGGTTTTTGTCCAGGGGAGCCTGAAGCGTCTGCCGGAAGGCAGGAGAGAAAACAGTCTGTGAGCAGGGTGAGAGGAATCCTTAAGAATACTGTGTGCTCGGCGCAGACAGTGTTTCCTCTGGATGTCCTCTATGGCTGGCAGTGTGGTCCCTGTGATGCGTTGGCCAGTTTTCACCACCCGCTGCAGTGCCTTACGCTCAGCAACAGAGCAGCTTCCATACCAGACTGTGACGCAGTTGGTCAGGATGCTTTCTATTGTGCAGCGGTAGACGTTCACCAAGACGGCTGATGACAGCTGGTTCTTCTTAAGTTGCCTTAAGAAAAATAGGCGCTGGTGAGCCTTCTTGACCAGGCTGGAGGTGTTGGTGGTCCAGGAAAGGTCCTTTGAGATTTGGGTCCCCAGGAACTTGAAGGATGAGACAGGCTCGACGGCTATCCCATTGATGTGGATGGGATCATGTGAGCCTGTTCGTCCCTTCCTGAAGTCCACAATGAGTTCCTTGGTCTTGTCGGTTTTAAGGAGCAGATTATTGTCGGTGCACCAAGTGGCCAGATGCTGTATCTCCTCCCTGTAGGCAGTCTCATCACTATTGCTGATTAGACCAATCACTGTGGTGTCATCCGCAAATTTGATGATGGTGTTGGATCTGTTCACAGGCCTACAGTCGATGGTAAAAAGGGAGTAGAGGAAGGGGCTCAGCACACAGCCCTGTGGTACACCAGTGTTGAGTGTGACGATGGTGGAGCAGAAGTGGCCTGATCTCATATTCTGAGGTCTGTTAGTCAGAAAGTCCATAACCCAGTTGCAGAGAGACGTGTCGATATCCAGGTCTCTAAGTTTGATCATTAACTTAGAGGGTATGACAGTGTTGAATGCTGAGCTGAAGTCAACAAACAGCATTCGTGCATAATTGTTTTTATTGTCCAGGTGTGTAAGTACAGAGTGCAGTGCTATGGAGACTGCATCTTCTGTGCTCCTGTTGCCACGGTAGGCAAACTAATGTGGATCCAGTGAGGACGGCAGAGAGTTTTTTAAATGTGCCAGGACCAGCCGCTCGAAGCACTTCATGATGATGGGTGTGAGTGCTACAGGGCGGTAGTCATTCAGGCATGTTGGGCTGAAGTGCTTCGGCACAATAGAGGTGGTTTTAAAGCATGTTGGCACAGCTGCTAGGTTAAGGGACAGGTTGAAAATGTCTGTGAATACCCCAGCGAGCTGTTCTGCACATGCTTTGAGGACGCGCCCAGGAATACCTGTCATCATCCCCATCCACTGAATTGGCTCTATCACTGTCTCTCCAATACACCTATAGCTGGTGTGTGGTGAGCGCACTGGTGTCGTTGTCCTGTGGCTGCCAAGTAGATGCTGCGCATTGGTGGTGGTGTGGAGAGACCCTGATTGTGAAGCGGTTTGGGTGTATGGCCATACAATATAACTGCACTATATAAAAACACATCACATGCATCATAAATGCTGCCCATCCCTACACACACACACACACACACACATGCTCATCTGCTGGCCATGAGATGTATTCTTCCTCTGTTTGCTGCTGTGTGCTTCAGAGTGTGGCCGTCGGCCCGCTGCCCGTTTGGTGAAGAGGATTCTGGGAGGCCGAACGAGCCGTCCAGGCCGATGGCCGTGGCAGTGCTCTCTGCAGAGTGACCCAAGCGGACACATCTGCGGCTGCGTCCTCATCGGGAACAAGTGGGCACTTACTGTAGCTCACTGCTTTGAGGGGTAAGACACACACACGTTAACACTTCAATATGTTCCCTCTGCTACCGTGCTTGCTGTCGCTGTGGCAGTAGTAAGTGCGCCTGCAGTTTATGACCGATTCAACCATAGATTTTCAGCTTTGCCCTTTCACAACACTAGATAGGACGGAACTGTGTGTGTGCACTTTATGTGATGTGATCAAATAAAATATCATTTTGTATGGTTGTTTTGGTTTTGTTAGTAATAAACATGCTTTTACACTATATGTTTTAGGAAAGATGTCTACACTACATGGTGAGAAGTATATACCTAGGCTGCAAAAAATAAGCAAAGATAAGATTTAAGGGGTGATATTAGCCTTTATAGCAGGGGTGGGCAAACTCGGTCCTGGAGGGCCGGTGTCCTGCACAGTTTTGCTCCAACACTAATCAAACACACCTGAACATGCTAATCAGTGTCTTCAAGATCACTAGAAATCTATAAGCAGGTGTGTTTGGTTAGAGTTGGAGCTAAACTTTGCAGGACACCGGCCCTCCAGGACCGAGTTTGCCCACCCCTGCTTTATAGTGTCCTATAAAATTGCGTTGGGGTAGAAATAATGTTTGATTTCTAAATCCTTTAGTTTTGTTTATAATATGAAAAAAATTCAAAACATTTAAACAAATAAATAAGTTAAACACAGATTGTAATGACATTCAATAAAACAACACAGGACAAGACGTGTTTAATGAAAGCTAAACAAAAATGTCTCTGATTCTGAACGAATAAATGTTTTCTTAACAGAAAAGGGCTTTGTTATTCCCTCAGCATGCACGGTGTAACCGTTTTCAAAGTCTGTCTAACATGTTTCACTGCAGGCTAATGTGATATGCATACAAAATTGACATATGAGCCCAATCCTATTTTTGTACCCCTTCCCCTTTGCCTTTAAAACCGAATGTGAAGGGGAAGGTCTTCGAAATTTACCCTTAAAGCCTGCTTTGTACTTCTGCGTCAAGTGATCGGCGTGACCCTTGGCACAAGCCTTGCGCGTAGCTGTCCATTTCTGTTTCTCTGCAATACACTTCCCAAACACTAGCTGGCAGTAGGTGTTTATGTTCCTCTGTGTCGAGTTTCTTCGCTGGTGTTTTGTTTTTTCTGAACGCTTCCTTGATGTACAAGTGGCTCAAATTCGCTCATTTTGAGGCGGGAACCGGCAGACGTGCAACAACTTTAATCATGAGGTAAACACAAAACAACAGTCTCCATCCGGAGCTCCTTCACGGGACTCCACACTAGCTGCATCACACTCGTGCGGCTCTCACCTCCGCACACACTCGTCAGCACTACCAAGCCGACCAATCACAGAGCTTGGGCTACGCGTCGTTGCGACATGTAGTTTAATTTTTTGAGAGGTGCGCATGAGCGTCGCCGATGGCCACGGAGAGGGCTATGCGTCCACGCGTAGGCTTCGCCATAGCTTACGCGTGCGCTTGACGCAGAAGTATAAATCAGCCTTTAAGAAATGGGACAGCACTACAGCTTCATATGAGATCAGACGATCGCGACTGCTGCAGTTATTCCAGTTGTGTTATTTTTTAGTGTTTATCTTCAGGAAATCACTGAAGGCATATATTATGTTATCATAACGATCTAATGAGGCAATAAGATCGTAACTATACTGTGCATTTAACACAGTGGCCATATTCATCTATGTAAACACACCAAAAACAACATTAACATTATAGCAGACACTGTATAAAGCTCATTCTCAGCCACTAGACTTTTCTAACAGGGTATTCGAGTGTCATCTAGTGTCAGAATGTTGTGGGACTGCTGTACAGGAGTTATTATGGATTATAGACCTTTTTCTTAGAACGCAAAATTACCCATTATGCTTTGCGTGTATGTGTAGCCTGGGCCGGTCTTAACGGCTCGACTACCCCTCTGCGTTGTGTTGTGTTGTGTGTAGTAAGGAACGGGAGTCTGTCTGCGGGTTTAGCGGTCTCATTTATTCAAGTGCTGCACAAACAGAGAACATGCAGTTATGATTCTTCTCTTATAATTCCTCTTGCGCCTGCTACTGCTCGCTCTGCTCTGTCCTCCGACAGACTCAAGCAATCAAAATTTAGTCAATATAACAATTTATATAATGTAAATAAGATAGTAATCATTATAATACAATCTAGTTAACTTTTTTTTTTACTTTCCAGTGTTACAAAACCTTCACTTAGGGCTGGGCGATATGGCAAAAAAAAAAATCTCGATTTTTTCATAAAGTTTGACCGATTCACGATTTCGATTTTTTATTTATTTTTTTATTAATTTTTTTTTTTACTGTGTAACTACCTTACCAGCTTACCTTGTTCATTTAAATAAATGCTGAAACTAGTTTTTTTCATGCTCACTTGTAAAAGAAAAGCAATAGTGTGACTAAACGCGGTTATGGCACTCTCTCATATAGGGATGCTAAACATAGCTACAATAGAAGTCACAGCAGGTCATATGTTGTGCAGCTTTGGGCAAATTTTATTTGGAGAGAAAATGACCAAAATGTAACTTGAAGATTAAAAAGGATTGGAGGGGAAATAAATATTCAAATCTCTGTACATAACAAAAAAATAAACAATGATAATGCAACAATAGTTTATCTGTATTAGTGGCAAGGCAGAAATATATATTTGGACAGGCCTTGTCAAAGTGAGCTGGCACTTTCACTAATAAAAAATATAGCACTTAAATTATTTCATAACAATCAATAAAATAACAGCGGTTTTATATCAAAAAATGGTAATGATATAAAATATACTACATTTTGATGGTAAAAAATAACCATTTAAACGATTTTAGTATTTAAATATTAAATAACGAATGCATCAAGTTAAATATAAAAAAACGAATGAAACAACACATAGCATATCAGGATATAAAGGACTATATTTAGCAGAATGCTGCTCTTTTATCTTTGTAATTTTATAGTTTTATTTTTGTTGTTTTAATTATTTTTTGTCTTCATAAATAACTAACGAGCTATAGACAAATATCTGCTTGACGTTTTAGAAAATATTTGTGCGTAGCAACACCAGTATATATTAAAGATCACCGTGAAAAAAAAAAAACCCACAGAAACCTGTTACATATCTATATATATTTAAAGGTCTATCTTATATTTAACTGAATCGTATAACAGCCTATAGCTGAAATGTTGGAAATTGCTCTATTTTTATAAAACATTTGTCGATACGTATTGATATTTTTTGGAGTAAAAACTGCCGACATTTAAGAATCCATATTTATTTTATTCATTCATTCATTTTACTTGTTTATTGGTGCACATATGGGTTATGATTTAATTCATACAGTACCTTGACAGCTACTGTGCCACTCCGTAATTCAAGCAAAAGTCCAAATTAAAGAAAGATTTGACTTTCTGCGGTGACCGACATTAACAACACGCCGTAACCGTTCTTCAGGTGGTGCGCGGGTCCCCGTCTCGCAGCTCGCGCGGGAGACACAGACGGCTGCGGGACGCGAACAACAGCACGACGCGCATGGAAACATTCACGAAGCTGGCTGGCTGACTGTGGGGCGCTTGTTGCTCTAGCGGGAAAATGTCCCGGTGTTCCCAAAGGCCGGTCCGCCCTGGCGCGCTTCCGCTACCAGCTGTGGCAGCACATCAACAGAGCCGCGACGTCAACACACAGAATCAGCACAATTCAGCATGGTTGTCTAACAGTTTAGAACGGTTTGGCACAATAGTGGAAAAGCGGCTTTAATATTTTTATTAAAAAACCGCGATTCCTCGATTTTGTAAAAAATAAAATCGTCTTAAAACGTAAATTCGAATTAATCGAAAAAATCGGAAAAACCGCCCAGCCCTACCTTCACTTAATATATATAACAATTAACAGTATTTTATATAATACATTAAACAACAAACACATAAAACACACAAAAAAACAATACCTGCACAAACAGAGAACATGCAGTTATGATTCTTCTCTTATAATTCCTCTTGCGCCTGCTACTGTTAAACATTCACACACAAAAGAGATTGAAAATCAGTACTCAAAAGTCACATTTCACAGGCTAAATTTCATGCTAATATCGTCCACTGCACTTCTCGTGGTAAAAATAACAGTTTGGCAGGTTAAAACAGATTAAAACACGGTATAAAGAACCCAAACACACTCATATAACTCGTGTACATGTTATAACAAAACTCTTTTCTCTTAAATGACAAATCTTTCTACTTTATACACATTTTCCCACGGGACAGGAGTAAATGCCTACCTCGCTCTGCTCTGTCCTCCGACAGACTGAAGCAAAGCGCGCGCTATGTCACTGACGTCACCGCGGCAACGCACGCCAATGACGTCATCGCGCCGACGCGTCAAAACATAAAATAAAACATTTTCTCTTTCATTTCCTACATATTAATTATCAACAAAACAAAGATTTTGTGTGAATTTATAACGAAAACATAAGGTAATTTAATACCTGTTACATTCGCGCAGGGAGAATGCTAAGAACTTCCGGTCGGCAGCTGATGCGTGTAAACAGTCACATTTGGACAGCTTTGAAACGATAGTTTTAATCTATTTTACCTGCTTTTATCATCTTTGAACTAATACTGTTGTCGATCAGCGTCACCTCCTGGACTGATCATTTAAAATAATGTGATCTAAGGATGGAAAACAGCTGCTGCGAGGCATTTCTCCCTCGTTGTCAGACGGCATCTTGTGCCGTTTAAATGGAGCCTCGTCATCGCTAAAGTCAACAGTTTCTCTTTCTTTCAAATATACAACGAATCCAAACAAATATAGCTCACCAAAATGTTTGACACACACACGTAGCCTGCTGTACTGTCCCACAAACACACTGATTTAATAACTGTGACAAAGTCAAAATAAAGTGAAATTTTGAAATGACAGAAAAACACAAACCGTGGTAAACACAACACACTAAATGAAACACAAACGGCTCACGATTAGATTCAACATGCAAATCAGCCAGCAGAGTATCAGTAACAGACTTTTATTGGTCATTTTTGGAAATTGCATGACTTACACACCTGTTAAGTTTCATGCCAGTAATCTGGTTTGCTCTATGATGCAGTGAAGTATTGCTTGTGTGTGTGTGTGTGTGTTGAAGAGCCGCTGAGCTAACAGCTGACAGGCCGGAGAAACACACACACACACACACACACACACTGTATTTCTGACGGCAGACATGTGAACTAGGAGAACGTTTTTCTCCCGCGCTTGAACCACAACTGACAGATTGTAACGGCTTTAACACACACCTTTTAAAGTTGTGTGTCACAAAAACACTCCATAATCCACTCAAAACGCTATTGAAACGCATTTTCGGACCGCAAATTAACAATTGTAAACACTGTAAGCGGAAGTTCTTAACATTCTACCGGAAGACGCTAGTCGCTATGGCGCCCTCCATGCAGCAGCCAAGAAAAAGGTCTATAGATCGCCAAATTTAGAGGGTTTTATTTTATGTTTTTTTTAAGCATGACGGTAAAACACGAACGCGGTTATGAATGTATTAAAACATGTGTTTGTTTGTTGTAAAAATTCATAATAATGACAAAAAAATACTAATTTGTGGATCTCCTGACTTCCGGGTGCTGCTATGCTGCCGTTGTGAAATTTTCTTACCCTTGGTTTCGAGTGTGGTCCTGAAAAATCTTCGTTCGAAGGGGTATCTAGCCCTTCCCCTTAGCCCTACACCTTCACGCTAAAGAGAGTTGGGACACCCCTACCCCTTCACGGGAACGCGCAAAACAAGGGGTAGGGGTAAGAAATGGAAGAAATCATGAGTTCCCAGTTAAGAAGTGTGTACAACTGGTTTTTAGATAATAAACTTACTTTGCACATAGGTAAAGCAGAGGCTATTTTATTTGCTTCAAGAGTGAAATTAAAGAAAGATGATAGTTTTGTAGTTAGGATTAACGATTGGAAAATTGAGTCGAAAAATGTTGTAAATTATTTGGGATGCTTAATAGATAATAAATTATCAGGAGATCTTATGGCAAGAAAAGTTTTTACAAAGATATGTGGAAAAATTCTGTTGGATGTTCATTCTTTAAAATTATTGGTAGGAGCTTTAATTCAACCCCATTTTGATTATGCTACCTCATTTTGGTATATTAGCTGCTCACAGAGTATGAAGGATAAACTGCAAAAGGCGCAAAATAAATTAGTACGAATAATTTTAAAAATTCATCCTAGAGCACATTTGCACAAAGAGTTTTTTAAGGAATTAGGCATATTAACTGTTAGTAAAAGAGTATGTTTTTTAAAACTGGGAATGGTACGTAAAATGTTTAATAATGTGGTTCCTAGTTATTTGGTGAACTATTTTCAAATGGTGAGGCAACAGCATTCATACAGTACTAGGGGTTGGGATTTTAATATTTGCTTATTTAAATTTAGAAGTCTAGTGGGAAAAAATATGTTTTTATATACAAGTGCAATCATGTGGAACAAATGACCAAAACCGATCAAGGAAATAAAAGACTTAAGGAGATTCAAAAAAGCGATCAAAACATGGTTGTTTGATGAGGATAATTAGTTTACATGGTGGATGAGTATTTTTATTTTATATGTTATTTGATTGTGAATGGAGTTGCAGCTGGAGGGGCATCCACTGTGTAGAACCAGTGTTGGATGAGTTGGCGGTTCGTTCCGCAGTGGCGAACCCCGATAGAATGGAGTGACTAAGCCGAAAAGAAAAATGAATGAAAGAAGCAAAAATTGTACTTGTAAATTACTTTGTTACTGTTTTAAAATGTGGAGGTACTGTTTGTTTTTATGCATCATCTGTATTTTGAAGCCATACTTTGTTTTATTTAACACCGAGGACCACAATGGAAACAAGCCCAGGGCTTTATTGTGTTTTTATCCTCGACAGTTTTTATTTCAAATGTCAATTTCAATTCAAGGGGAATTGATAAGGGGTAGAATTGGGACTGGGCCTTAATACTGAAAAAACTTCCTTTGACCATACTTTGACCATCATGGCGACGTTATTACCTCAAATCTTAAACGTGCACACACTACAAGATATGAAAACCACGGCACAGCACACAATACAAAGTAATATTAAGATTATCCTGCCCGATGGAGCACAGATCACCTTATCACAGGATAACTGGCTTTATCAATAATTATTATTTATCATAGGCTAGGTTACTAATATTTGACCAACATGCAAAACACTCTTATGCACTCAAAATAGGTTCCCTTTTTGCGTAGCTGTTAGTGACGGTTATATACTGTAATTAAATAAATGGGGTATTTATACCGCCGTAAACAGTTGAAGTCAAAATTATTCGCCCGCCTGTAGATTGTTTTTTCTTTTTCAAATATTTCCCAAATGATGTTGAACAGATTCAGGAATTTTTCACAGTATTTCCTATAATATTTTTTCTTCTGGAAAAAGTCTTATTTGTTTTATTTCGACTAGAATAAAAGCAGTTTTTAATTGTTTTAAAGCAATATTATTAGCCCCCTTAAGCAAAATTAGTTTTGGATTGTCTCCAGAGCAAACCACTGTTATACATTGACTTGCCTAAGTACTCTAACTTTACCCTAATTAACCTAGTTAAGCCTTTAAATGTCACTTTAAGCTGAATACTAGTATCTTGAAGAATATCTAGTCAAATATTATGTGCTGTCATCATGACAAAGATAAAAGAAATCAGTTATTAGAGTTATTAAAACTATTAGAAATGTGTTGAAAAAATCTTCTCTCCGTTAAACTGAAATTGGGGAAAAAATGTACAGGGGGGGGGCGAATAATTCTGACTTCAACTGTATAAAACCCTGTAGATCTTCTTTGAATCAGTCTGTGCACTAATAAGCACTTTATGAGTAAATGTCAGTGTTTTAATTGTGTGTTTTTCCCCATATGCAGGCGTGAGAGTGCAGATGTGTGGAAGGTGGTTCTGGGCATAAATAATCTGGATCATCCGTCTCCATACATGCAAACGCGACGAGTCAAGAGCATCATCGTTCACTCGCGCTACAATCGTGCGGTGGTGGATTATGACATCAGTGTGCTGGAACTAGAGTCTGAGGTGCAGGTCACCAGTTATGTGCGACCTGTGTGTCTGCCACGCCGCGATCAGCTGCCAAAACCTGACAAATACTGCCACATCACGGGCTGGGGACATGTGGGAAACCGCAGTGAGTGGCACACAACACACCGCCTGCCGTTTGTTTGTTTGTGGAAGTTGCATTCATGACAGTTATAAGAGAGTGTTAAACAGCAAAATAAGAACAGGATCTCTATATGCGCACATGATGATCAGACACTTTTTCTTCTATATCTGTAACTGTTCCAGACTCCAGAACTATAAGAGAGCCTATAAACTAGCAAAGTGAGAATGGCAAGATGTAAACTTTGACTTCTGGCTTTTTTTCACACGATCTGAATCTGTATCAGTTGCAATTATTACTTTTTATCAGTTGAGATTTTGTAAAGATCCTTTTTAGGGTCTATTTGGCGTCAGTAGTGAGTCTGTGGTGTCAGTAGTGAGCCTGTAGTGAGTCTGTGGTGTCAGTAGTGAGTCTATTGTGAGCCTTTGACATCAGTAGTGAGTCTGTGGTGTCAGTAGTGAGCCTGTAGTGAGTCTGTGGTGTCAGTAGTGAGTCTATTGTGAGCCTTTGACATCAGTAGTGAGTCTGTGGTATAAGTAGTGTGTCTGTAATGAGCCTGTGGTGCCAGTAGTGAGTCTGGGGTGTCAGTAGTGAGTCTGTTATGTCAGCAGTGAGTCTATAGTGAGCCTTTGGTGTCAGCAGTGAGCCTCTGGTGTCAGTAGTGAGCCTCTGGTGTCAGTAGTAACTCTGTGATGTCAGTGGTGAGTCTACAGTGAGTCTGTGGTGTCAGTAATGAGTCTATAGTGAGTTTGTGTTCTTAGAAGCGAGTCTGTAGTGAGCCTTAGACATCAACACTGAGTCTGTGGTATCAGTACTGAGTCTATGGTGTCAGCAGTGAGTCTATAGTGAGTCTGTGGTCTCAGTAGTGAGTCTATAGTGAGCCTTTAACATCAGTAGTGAGTCTGTGGTGTCAGTAGTGAATCTGTGGTGTTACTAGTGTGTCTGTAATGAGCCTGTGGTGTCAGTAGTGAGCCTGTAGTGAGTGTGATGTCAGTAGTGAGTCTTTGGTGTCAGTAGCAAGTCTGTATTGAGTCTTTGACGTCAGTAGTGAATCTATAGTGAATCTGTGGTGTTAGTACAGACTCTGTAGTGAACCTTTGACATCAGTAGTGAGTCTGTGGTGTCAGTACTGACTCTGTGGTGTCAGTAGTGAGTCTGTAGCGAGTGTGGTGTCAGTAGTAAGTCTATAGTGAGTCTGTGGTGTCAGTAGTGAGTCTATAGTGAGTCTGTGGTGTCAATAGCGAGTCTGTGGTGTCCGTAGCGAGTCTGTGGTGTCAGCAGTGAGTCTGTGGTTTCAGCAGTGAGTCTATGGTGTCAGTAGTTAGCCTTTGGTGTCAGCATTGAGTCTGTGGTGTCAGCAGTGAGTCTGTGGTGTCAGTAGTGAGTCTATAGTGAGTCTGTGTTGTCTGTAGCGAGTCTGTAGTGAGCCTTTGACATCAGTAGTGAGTCTGTGGTGTCAGTAGTGAGTATAGTAAGTCTGTGGTGTCAGCAGTGAGCCTATAGTGAGTCTGTGGTCTCAGTAGTGAGTCTATAGTGA
The DNA here is from genome assembly GCA_903798195.1 of Danio kyathit. Taxonomy (NCBI): domain Eukaryota; kingdom Metazoa; phylum Chordata; class Actinopteri; order Cypriniformes; family Danionidae; genus Danio; species Danio kyathit. The sequence continues at coordinate 52,962,465 of LR812541.1, forward strand.
GTCTGGTGTCAGTAGTGACCGTGTAGTGAGTCTGTGGTGTCAGTAGTGAGTCTGTGGTGTCTTTAGTGAGTCTGTAGTGTCAGCAGTGAGCCTGTAGTGAGTCTGTGGTGTCAGAAGTGAGTCTGGAGTGAGTCTGTGGTGTCAGTAGTGAGTCTGTGGTGTCAGTAGCAAGTCTGTATTGAGTCTTTGACGTCAGTAGTGAGTCTATAGTGAGTCTGTGGTGTTGATACCGAGTCTGTAGTGAGCCTTTGACATCAGTCGTTAGTCTGTGGTGTCAGTAGTGAGCCTGTAGTGAGTGTGGTGTCAGTAGTGAGTCTATAGTGAGTCTTTGACATCAGTAGTGAGTCTGTAATGAGCCTGTGGTGTCAGTAGTGAGACTGTAGTGTCAGCAGTGAGTCTATAGTGAGTCTTTGACATCAGTAGTGAGTCTGTAATGAGCCTGTGGTGTCAGTAGTGAGCCTGTAGTGAGTGTGGTGTCAATAGTGAGTCTACAGTGAGCCTTTGACATCAGTAGTGAGTCTGTGGTGTCAGTAGTGTGTCTGTAATGAGCCTGTGGTGTCAGTAGTGAGCCTGTAGTGAGTGTGGTGTCAGTAGTGAGTCTATAGTGAGTCTGTGGTGTCAGTAGTGAGTCTGTGGTGTCAGTAGCAAGTCTGTATTGAGTCTTTGACGTCAGTAGTGAGTCTATAGTGAGCCTGTGGTGTTGGTACTGAGTCTGTAGTGAGCCTTTGACATCAGTAGTTAGTCTGTGGTGTCTGTAGTGAGTCTGTGGTGTCAGCAGTGAGTCTATAGTGAGTATGTGGTCTCAGTAGTGAGTCTATAGTGAACCTTTAACATCAGTAGTGAGCCTGTGGTGTCAGTAGTGAGCCTGTGGTGTCAGTAGTGAGCCTGTGGTGTCAGTAGTGAGTGTGGTGTCAGTAGTGAGTCTATAGTGAGTCTGTGGTGTCAGTAGTGAGTCTGTTGTCTCAGTAGTGAGTCTATAGTGAGTCTGTGGTCTCGGTAGTAAGTCTATAGTGAGTCTGTGGTGTCAGTAGTGAGCCTGTAGTGAGCCTGTGGTGTCCGTAGTGAGTTTGTGGTGTCAGCAGTGAGTCTATAGTTAGCCTTTGACATCAGTAATGAGTCTGTGGTGTCAGTAGTGAGTCTATAGTGAGCCTGTGGTGTCCGTAGTGCGTCTGTGGTATCAGTAGCAAGTCTGTATTGAGTCTTTGACATCAGTAGTGAGTCTATAATGAGTCTGTGGTGTTAGTACCGAGTCTGTAGTGAGCCTTTGACATCAGTAGTGAGTCTGTGGTGTCAGTACTGACTCTGTGGTGTCAGTAGTGAGCCTTTTGTGAGTCTGTTGTGTCAGTAGTGAGTCTATAGTGAGTCTGTGGTGTCAGCAGTGAGTCTGGGGTGTCAGTAGTGAGTCTGCAGTGTCAGTAGTGAGCTTGTAGTGAGTGTGGTGTCAATAGTAGAGGTGTGAACCTACACTGGTCTCACGGTTCGGTTCGGTTACGATTATCATGCCATCGATTCGGTTCAATTGGATATCTCGGTGCATCGCGGTGCATTGACGATTCTTTCCATACACAGTTTTTTATTTTCTTCACAGCACAGCAATTCTTGTATTAAAATGTATAAATATATTTATATACTATTTGTAAAACAATTTTGTCCTTTAATACAAACAGTCAGATATATAAACTGTACCTTTAAACAACACCAGCATTTATAGACCATTTCGAGGGATGTAAACAAAAACAATGGCCCTAACGTATTTCCTGTTTTACATTTTTAGTTTCCATTGCTTCTGAGAATCCAAAAAGGTCCACATATTGATAAATAGTGTTATGACGGCTGATTTAAAGTCAAGTTATGATTGAATTGCCTCTTATTACAGTTAGGAAATAGTTTAAAGTCAAGCAGGAAATGTTCATGGGCCAATGACATGACCACATTGAAATGGTCTATAGCAAATAAACAAATATAAATATCCCGCTCGCTTTCTGCCTTGTCTACCAAGTTATTTCTTACACCCCTTTGATTGGTCACGCGCTCAACAGAAAGGGCTGCGATTGGCTCTTACACGCTGGCGCTCTTCACAGTTGCATTCATGGGCCACAGTGAGACAAAGAGAGAGAAATGGAGTTTACTTTCATTCTCTTAATCGCCGTGAAATAGGGGCTTTTGCTGTAAGTTTCAGTGAAACAGTGTTCAGCAAACACACACGCAGTGAAATTGGTGCACATTGTGTGTTTTTCGTAGTTAGAGCGTTGTAAATAATCGCGCTCGTGGCTCGCATCCCTCGCCATAGTATGCTACGGCGACATAGCGCATGTGAGATAAATGACGTCAGTATAATAACCGGTTATGATTATTACTGAACCGATACCGAATTGTCCGCGTCTGCATCGCGGTGCACCGAAGAAATGATTAATTTTGACACCCCTAGTCAATAGTAAGTCTATAGTGAGTCTGTTGTGTCAGTAGTGAGTGTATAGTGAGTCTGTGGTGTCAGTAGTGAGTCTGTGTTGTCAGTAGCGAGTCTGTAGTGAGCCTTTGACATCAGTAGTGAGTCTGTGGTGTCAGTAGTGAGATTGTGGTGTCAGTAGTGAGTCTGTAGTGAGTCTGTGGTGTCATTACTGAGTCTGTGGTGTCAGCAGTGAGTCTACAGTGAGTCTGTGGTCTCAGTAGTGACTCTGTGGTGCCTGTGGTGTCCGTAGTGAGTTTGTGGTGTCAGCAGTGAGTCTATAGTGAGTATGTGGTCTCAATAGTGAGTCTATGGTGAGTCTGTGGTGTCAGTAGTGAGCCTGTAGTGAGTCTGTGGTGTCAGTAGTGAGTCTGTGGTGTCTGTAGTGAGCCTGTGGTGTCCATAGTGAGTTTGTGGTGTCAGCAGTGAGTCTATAGTGAGCCTCGTCAGTAATGAGTCTGTGGTGTCAGTAGTGAGCCTGTGGTGTCTACTGTGAGTCTGTGGTGTCAGTAGTGAGTATGTGGTGTCAGTACCAAGTCTGTATTGAGCCTTTGACATCGGTAGTGAGTCTGTGGTGTCAGTAGTGAGCCTGTGGTGTCTACTGTGACTCTGTGATGTCAGTACTGAGTCTGTGGTGTCAGTAGTGAGATTGCGGTGTCAGTAGTGAGTCTGTGGTGTCAGTACAGAGTTTGTGGTGTCAGTAGTGAGTCTATAGTGAGTCTGTGGTATCAGTAGTGAGTCTGTGGTGTCATTAGTGAGCATGTGGTGTCAGCAGTGAGCCTGTAGTGAGTGTGGTGTCAGTAGTGAGTCTATAGTGAGTCTGTGGTGTCAGTATTGAGTCTACAGTGAGTCTGTGGTGTTAGTAGTGAGTCTGTGGTGTCAGTAGCAAGTCTGTATTGAGCCTTTGACATCAGTACTGAGTCTGTGGTGTCAGTACTGAGTCTGTGGTGTCAGTAGTGAGTCTGTGGTGTCAGTAGTAAGTCTATAGTGACTCTGTGGTGTCAGTACTGAGTCTGTAGTAAGCCTTTGACATCAGTAGTGAGTTTGTGATGTCAGTAGTAGGTCTATAGTTAGTCTGTGGTCTCAGCAGTGAGTCTGTGGTGTCAGTAGTAAGCCTATGGTGTCCGTAGTAAGTTTGTGGTGTCATCAGTGAGTCTGTGGTGTCAGCAGTGAGTCTATAGCGAGTCTGTGGTGTCAGTAGTGAGTCTATAGCGAGTCTGTGGTGTCAGTAGTGAGTCCGTGTTGTCAGTAGCGAGTCTATAGTGAGTCTTTGACATCAGTACTGAGTGTGTGGTGTCAGTAGTGAGATTGTGGTGTCAGTAGCAAGTCTGTGGAGTCAGTAGCAAGTATTTGATCTCAGTACTGAGTCTGTGAGTAGTGAGTCTGTGGGTGTCAGTAATGTCGGTAGTGAGTCTGTGGTATCTGACTGTCAGTAGTTAGTCTGTAGTCAGTTAGTAGTAAGTCTGTGGTGTCAGTAGTGAGTCTGTGGTTTCAGTAGTGAGTCTGTGGCATCTGACTGTCAGTAGCTAACCTGTAGTCAATTACTAGTGAGTCTGTGGTATCAGTAGTAAGTCTGTGTTCAGTGTGTGACATCAGTAGTGAGCCTAGTGTCAATAGTGCATCTGTGGTGTCTGTAGTGAGTCAGTATTCTCTTGTCCTGCAGTGCCGTTTAAGCTCCAGGAGGGAGAGGTGCGGATCATCTCTGTGTCTCAGTGTCAGTCATACTTTGACATGAAGACCATCACCTCTCGCATGCTCTGTGCTGGATACGAGGCCGGAACCATCGACTCCTGCATGGTAAGTGAGCTTGTGTGTGTGTGTGTGTGTGTGTGTGTGTTTGTGTGTGTGTGTGTGTGTGTGTGTGCATCTTAATGTTCAATCATGAGTGTGTGTGTTCATGTGGCATCATGAGTGTGTATATGTGTGTGTTCAGGGTGACAGTGGCGGTCCTCTTGTCTGTGAGGAGGATGATGGACACTGGTCTCTGTACGGTTTGACCTCCTGGGGCTCTGTGTGTTTCTCTAAGGTCCTGGGCCCTGGTGTCTATGCCAATGTGACACACTTCACCGAGTGGATTGAGAGACAAATTTACCTGCGTACATTTAACCTGCTGTAGGTAAAAACACACACAGACACACAGATGGAGACGGGCTTGGGACGACACATCTGTGAACCGCTACACTGATCATTCCAGGCAGACACAGCAGTATGTGTGTGAGTGTGATGTCTTATGGAGACATTATTTTGGACCCCATAAGGAAAACGGTATGTGTGTGAGTGGTAATGTGTGTATGATTGAGAGTGTGTGTGTGTGTGTGTTCCCAGTATTAACTACACTATGGCGATCATATATGTGGAGTCCCTCAAGTATAGTAATACCAGTAATTTTAACCTTATGGAGACATAATTTTGGTCCTCATAAGGAAAACGGTATGTGTGTGAGTGGAAATGTGTGTATGATTGACAGCAAGTGTGTGTGTGCAACCAGTATTAACTACATTATGGAGATCATATATAAGGGACTCCCTCAAATATAGGAATACCAGCCATTTTTAACCTTATTGGGACATTATTGTGGTCCCCATAAGGAAAACTGAATGTGTGTGTGTGGGAGTGTGTGTATAACTGAGTGTGTGTGTATGTGCACCCAATATTAACCACATTACGTATAGCGATCATATATGGGGACCCCCTCAAGTATACTAATACCCGTTCTTTTTTCTACCTTATGGAGACACTAATTTTTGGCCCCCATGAGGAAAACGGTATGTGTGGGGGTGAGAATGTGTGTATGATTGAGAGTGTGTGTGTGTGTGTGTGTGTGTGTCTGTTCCCAGTATTAACTCCATTATAAAGATCATATATGAGGACCCCCTCAAATATAGTAATACCAGTCATTTTTTTTACCTTATGGGGACATTATTGTGGGCCTCATGAGGAAAACAGTACGAGTGTGTGTATGATTGAGAGAGTGTGTGTGCACCCAGTGTTAACTACATTATGGCGATCATATATGGGGACCTCCTCAAGTATAGTAATAACTGTCATTTTTTACCTTATAAGGACGTTATTTTGGTCCCCATAAGGAAAACATTGTGTGTAAGTGAGAACGTGTGTATAATTGAGAGTGTCTGTGTGTGTGTGTGTGTGTGTGCACCCAGTATTAACTATATTATAGGGGTCATATATAGGGACCCCCTCAAGTATAGTAATACCAGTCATTTTTAAACGTATGGAGATATTTTTTGGTCCCCATAAAGAAAACGGTATGTGTGTGAGTGGGAATGTTTGGATGATTGACAGTGAGTGTGTGTGTGTGTGTGTGTGTGTGTGTGCACCCTAGTATTAACTACATTATGGAGATCATATATAAGGGACTCCCTCATATATAGTAAAACCAGCCATTTTTAACATTATGGGGACATTATTGTGGTCCCCATAAGGAAAGCGGTACGAGTGTGTGTATGATTGAGAGAGTGTGTGTGCACCCAGTATTAACTACATTATGGCGATCATATATGGGGACCCCCTCAAGTATACTAATAACTGTCATTTTTTACCTTATAAGGACGTTATTTTGGTCCCCATAAGGAAAACATGTGTGTAAGTGAGAACGTGTGTATAATTGAGAGTGTCTGTGTGTGTGTGTGTGTGCACCCAGTATTAACTATATTATAGGGGTCATATATAGGGACCCCCTCAAGTATAGTAATACCAGTCATTTTTAAACGTATGGAGATATTTTTTGGTCCCCATAAAGAAAAGCGGTATGTGTGTGAGTGGGAATGTTTGGATGATTGACAGCGAGTGTGTGTGTGTGTGTGCACCTAGTATTAACTACATTATGGAGATCATATATAAGGGACTTCCTCATATATAGTAAAACCAGCCATTTTTAACATTATGGGGACATTATTGTGGTCCCCATAAGGAAAACAGTACGAGTGTGTGTATGATTGAGAGAGTGTGTGTGCACCCAGTATTAACTACATTATGGCGATCATATATGGGGACCCCCTCAAGTATAGTAATAACTGTCATTTTTTACCTTATAAGGACATTATTTTGGTCCCCATAAGGAAAACATTGTGTGTAAGTGAGAATGTGTGTATAATTGAGAGTGTGTGTCTGTGCACCCAGTATTAACTATATTATAGGGGTCATGTATAGGGACCCCTCAAGTATAGTAATACCAGTCATTTTTAAACGTATGGAGATATTTTTTGGTCCCCATAAAGAAAACGGTATGTGTGTGAGTGGGAATGTTTGGATGATTGACAGCGAGTGTGTGTGTGTGTGTGTGTGTGTGTGTGTGTGTGTGTGTGTGTGTGTGTGTGTGTGTGTGTGTGTGTGTGTGTGTGTGTGTGTGTGTGTGTGTGTGCACCTAGTATTAACTACATTATGGAGATCATATATAAGGGACTCCCTCATATATAGTAAAACCAGCCATTTTTAACATTATGAGGACATTATTGTGGTCCCCATAAGGAAAACGGTACGAGTGTGTGTATGATTGAGAGAGTGTGTGTGCACCCAGTATTAACTACATTATGGAGATCATATATAAGGGACTCCCTCATATATAGTAATACCAGTCGGTTTTTGACCTTATGGGGACATTATTGTGGTCCCCATGTGTGGGGGTGGAAATGTGTGTATGATTAAGAGAGATTGAGGTGGGGGGTTATAGAGGACACAATATACAGGCTGTACAAACATCATTACAGCTATGAAGAGTCCCCATACAACATGTGTGTGACAAAGAGTAAGAGTGTGTGTAGCGGCTCTAGAGGGCGACATGTTTCCTTTCTTAAAGCCGATGTTTTAAAGTTCCTACTATAAACATGTGGACAGTTAAACTAGCCTGTTCAGTGTGTCTGCGCTACAGCTTTGGCACTATAGATACTTGAACACACACTCCAGTCACATTCTGTACTGTGTTTGACAGCACACACACACACACACAAACAACTTCTGTAGTGTGAAGTGTGTTCACATTCAGACCTGCAGGATTCACAGAGATTCTCTCGGATCCTTCATATGCTTTATTATAAACACACAGACAGTCGTGTGTGTGTGTGTGTGTGTGTGTGAGCTACAGGTGTGAAACAGCCTTCAGTTTTTCACTTCTGGTCAAAGGGCTCCTGCTGTTCATGTTAGTTTCCTCTGCTGCTATTGGTCGGTTCTGTAAGTCGGCGGGACCTTCAAAACTTCTCAACCAATGATATTTAAGTGTCGTTTCTGTGTGTGTTTCTGTGATGTTCTCTCCACATCAGTGTTTCATATGACTGTGCTTCTGCCGCTCAGCGCAACATTCCGTCTGTTTTGGTTTTTAAGGACTATTTTTCTACTGGTTTTGTGCACATGAAGCAGTAAACCTGAGCTCTGATGTACTATGTTTTTAATGCTGTAAAAAATGCTCTGTACAGTTTACATTTGTGTAAAAATGTGCATTAAAGATTTCTATCCATCAGCTTGTTTATCATGTCTGACAGTGGTGATCCAGCTTTATTCTGAGATCTTCTCCATCAGCAAGTAAACTACTTTCATTTCTTAGTGTTTGGGATATTTTTATGTTCTGTTTATTATTCAATTCACATTTAAAGAGCCCTTATTATGCATTATAAATGGTCATATTTTGGTCTCCAACAACAATCTGATCTGCAACAATTTTCATTGTTTTATAATATGCAGTTATTTTTACCTAATTATCCCAACGACTCCCACAAGATTTGTTAAGTGATTCATTTGTTCCCAAACCCCTCCTTAGCGCGAAGCTAGTCTATGCTGGTTGGTCCGATGACCCAGTCTGTGTGATTGGTCGACTGCGTTCGGCACGAGACAGAAGGTGCGTTCGACTTCATGCAGCGCTGCGCAGACCGATCGAAATCTGTCTTAAAGGGCCACGAAACCCCCTGTCTCAGCAGGGTGTTTTCACACCTCTGTTTTGAAAAAAGTCAGGAAAGTTGGGCGTGTCCAGCTCTGGGAGTGTGGGAGTGTCGGAGGAGGGAAAGAGGATAAGATTTGCATAGGAGGGAGTTTCCATTTGGGCACGCGCTAAATTTGACAGGAAAAACAAACACACAGAGGCTGATTTGTTACGGCGAATAAGAGAAAAAAATCCTCCGCATTTCTCTGTAACTTATGTACTCGTTAGGTAGCGTCAGAAAGCCGTGTGTGTATAGACTATCCTGTCACAAATTGCAGCGAAAATCCTGCACGACGGGAATAGTTTGTGTTTACATGTTTACACTCGGAGAGCAGCATTTAAACAAAGGGCACTGCACTGCAAACACTTAGCAAATCTGTAGACAGACAATCAAACTGGAGCTGTGTCTTTTTATTAAAAGGAGACGAGCGGCAAATCAGGATTTCACCATTTCCAGATGAGAAAAAGCTCTCGGGTAAAAATGTTCCTTACAAACGCATTTCTGTCGCGTGCACTATAATCCACACGTGAGTCCAGCTGCTCTCTCATAGAGGGAAAATGAAAACAAAACCTTCGTTGCAACACTCTAATAACACCTACGACTTTTGTCTTGAAATTCTTGTACTTTCACTTGTTTTGGCAACACAACGTGGCGTCTCTCTGCCGTCTGAACAGTGTAGACTGGTAAACAGTCTCCGGAGCTATCATGCATATTAATGAAGTTTCACGTCATACACAATAGAGCGCGCTGATTGGTTTGAAGCACGTCTTTCTCATGAATTAATACTGCACACTCACATACGTAAGAACGTCCTAGAAAAGACAGACAGCCACTCTCCGGCGGGATTTACACCTAAGTATCTCATGGCCGTGACGCAGCTTCAAAAATTCGTTTTAAACCGGAAGAACGAATTTGCTCAAAATAACGCAAAAACAACCAATTTTCACTTTTTAGTGCAATATATGTGTCCTGATAGTGTTTATAGCAGCGTGGGACACATATATGACTGTCAACAGCTCAAAAAATGTGTTTTGGTGTTTCGTGACCCTTTAAAGCGGTGCATGCCGGTTAGACATTTTGGCCGGATTGATGCTGCGCTGACGCCATGTGACTGTCACATGTGGCATCAAAGTACCGCGACAGCGCTCCGAGATCAGACGATTGAGTCAGCCCACGCAGCACCTGAAGAGCGCCTGCTGGAACTGCGATGACGACACTGATGTTACACTATTGGCTGAGTTCACCGCATGACAACAACCACGTGTGTTGCGGGTTTATTACTGGACAAATTCCGATTCGCAAATTTCTATCTTGTACACATCATGCTTATTAAAAGACTACAAATATTTTACTGCAGTATCATCTTTTGTTAAATAATATGTTCATGTCTAGATTGTTTGAACAGGTTTATTCTGCCTTTTTATACAGACTACTGTATTATATATTTTAGTGAATAACCAAATATTAACTCAAATAAGTCTTACAGACTTATAATAAAATAATTATCATCATTGATCCTGACACCCCTATTAAGATTTCTTAAATTAAGTAAAAAATATTTTACTAAATATAAAAATACATGATTATAAAATATTTTATTTCCTGTTAAGCCGTTTATGCAGAAATGTTAAAAGTGTCATTGATGTACCTGCTGTTTCTGGGTATTTTCTATTTAGTGTAGCTCATTTATTGTGGACCTTTTGTTCAATCTCTATGGATTAAAGTGTTTTTTTAATAATGTTTTTATTATCCAAAATAATCATTGTTTAAGACTTAATCAAAACACCTTGTTTTGGGTTTTACACTAATATATATTGGAAAGTTTTATATCTCTAAAGGTAAATAAATGTAACCCCTTTTAGCATATTCAAACAAGCACTGGAGCAGTATTGACATACCATTCAACATCTGGTAGGCCAAAGACTGATGCTTAAACTCCAAGAATTTGTGCTTATTGTTTTGTTTAATAGACTTATTTATGGATATGTATTTCCTTTTTATTGTGCTCTCTCGTTTTCCCCTTATTTCTCATGCATTTGTTATTTAAGCTACTTAAATTTAATTCATAATTCCCTTATTGTTTATAGTTTGTAGAGACTGTATTCTGTTTTATGTGTACTGTAAATCTTTTGTTGTTATTGCAATAAATAAACAAATGATCCCGCCATGTGATCGGTCATCATGACTGCAGCAACTTTGAGCCCCGAAGTGTCCGGCTTGACGGCTCTGTTTTCAACTCCGCCGCCGCCTGCGCGCGGCTAATCTCGTTGATCACCGGCTGCAGCTGTGCTTAATGTCGAACGCACCTAGAGAGAAGAAATGCCCACCACGGTCATGAAGAGTTCAGAGTCATAGCTGCAACACTCCCGCTTTTCCCAGGAGTCTCCTGTATTTCAGACCTATCTCCCGCCACCCTCCCGTTTTTTAATTTCTCCCGGAAAACTCCCTCGAGCCCAAACTCAAAGATTGTGAGTCCAAAACACATTTAAATCGGTAAAGGAAGAAGCACGTGTTGCGTTTTCAATGATAAGTGATTAGTGATATGAGTGAATGACAAGCCGTGCAGAGCAATTACAACTTACATGCCCGTAGCCAGGGGGGGTTCGGGTGGTTCCTTTTAATTATTTTATGTAATTTAATATTATATCATATGTAGGGGTGTCAAAATTAATCGTTTCTTCGGTGCACCGCGATGCAGGCGCGGACAATTCGGTATCGGTTCAGTAATAATCATAACCGGTTATTATACTGACGTCATTTATCTCACATGCGCTATGTTGACGTAGCTTACTATGGCGAGGGAGGCGAGCCGCGAGCGCGAGTATTTACAACGCTCTAACTACGAAAAACTCTGAAACTGTGCACAATTTCACTGCGTGTGTGTTTGCTGAACTCTGTTTCACTGACACTTACAGCAAAAGCCCCTATTTCACGGCGATTAAGAGAATGAAAGTAATCTCCATTTCTCTCTCTCTCTCTCACTGTGGCCCATGAGTGCATCTGTGTAGAGCGCCAGCGTGTAAGAGCCAATCGCAGCCCTTTCTGTTGAGCGCGTGACCAATCAAAGGGGTGTAAGAAAGAACTTGGTAGACAAGGCAGAAAGCGAGCGGGATATTTATATTTGTTTATTTGCTATAGACCATTTCAATGTGGTCATGTCATTGGCCCATCAACATTTCCTGCTTGACGTTAAACTATTCCCTAACTGTAACAAGAGGCAATTCAATCATAACTTGATGTTAAATCAGCCGTCATAACACTATTTATCAATATGTGGACCTTTTTGGATTCTCAGAAGCAATGGAAAATAAAAATGTAAAACAGGATACGTTAGGACCATTGTTTTTGTTTACATCCCTCAAAATGGTCTATAAATGCTCGTGTTGTTTAAAGGTACAGTTTATATATCTGACTGTTTGTATTAAAGGACAAAATTGTTTTACAAATAGTATATAAATATATTTATACATTTTAATACAAGAATTGCTGTGCTGTGAAGAAAATATAAAACTGTGTATGGAAAGCATCGTCAATGCACCGTGATGCACCGAGATATCCAATTGAACCGAATCGATGGCATGATAATCGTAACCGAACCGTGAGACCAGTGTAGGTTCACACCTCTAATCATATGTTTATTATATAATTAATATATTATATTTATATTTAATCTATATTGTAATAAAGTGTCATTTTAAATAACTATGGCCAGTAATTCGAATCCCATGGAGCCTCAAAACCGCAATAATGAGCCGAGAGTCACGTGACATAACCCACTCAGTGGTAACATTTGAATCTTTAATGCGACATCCATACTGAGTAACACTATGGGCTAAAAAGAGCAAGAGAGGCAGAAAAGGCAGGCAGCGGCGTCAGTATCGCAAAATATTGAACATATGTTCAAAAAGACTGCCAAACAAGGTAAGCCTAAAGTTACTTACTTCCTAACAGATGACAATCTGTACCTATCCATGAGGATCCATGAGTTCTAGGCTAACTGGTCGCATTAGCCGAGACGTCCTGTATATTTATTGACTTGTCTATGATCTCCCTTTTACGGAAGTCCTAAGAGGCCATGCATTAAAATATTTTTTCTCTCTTGTTTTGTCGTGATTACGACTTAATTATCTCGTGATCTCGACATAACAACTCGTTTTCTTGTGATCTCGACATAACAAAAAGTTGTTATGTCATGATCACAACTTAATAAAGTTGTTATGTCGTGATCACGACTTATTTTTTTTTTTTTGCTTTTATTTATTTATGTATTAATTATTATTATTTTTATTATTATTATTATTATTAATATCTGGCAAATGTCTGGCCAGAGAGTCTACACCGGCCCTGCGAACAGGGAGAGAATAGCTCAACTGCAGACACGCATTTGTGCAACACATTAAAGGCGTTCAGAACAGCCATAATATGAGAGCAAACGCTCGTGCTCATGATTAATCTACATTTATGATTATATTCACGTATTTGATTATATACCATTATTTACAATAATATTCCCTCAACTGTTACCATTTTAAGGCAACTCTATATGGCGCAAAATAAGTTGCTGCATGCATGAATTAAATTATGAAGAATGATGAAGATCCTGCTCTTGCTTTGATCCTTTCCGCAAATTATTTACAACTTTAAAAATGCGCCATAGAGTTGCTTTAAAATGGTAACAGTTGATGCAAATTATTGTAAATAATGATCATATACATGAACATAATCATGAATGTACATTAATCAGGAGCACGAGCGTTTGCTCTCATATTATGGCTGTTCTGAACGCCTTTAATGTGTTGCACGAAATAAATAAAGCAAAAAAAAATAAGTCGTGATCACGACATAAGTTTTTGTTATGTCAAGATTACGAGATAATTAAGTTGTGATCACGACAAAACAAGAGAGAAAAAATATTTTAATGCATGGCCTCTTAGGACTTCCGTACCCTTTCCCTATTTTTGCCATTATTTTTTTTTAAATAAACTATCTGACGAAGGCTTTAATGGCAAGCGGAGTCCTCAGCCGTCAGCAAAAGGCGCTAATGCCGTCATGTCTGTGTTTTTGAGGCTGTTTGGTCGCTTCATTCGTTTTGTGCGGATATAAATCCGATCACTCAAACCACTTCAGAAGGTGATCTAGGATGCATTCCAGATGAAACTGGACAGGTCTAATCATTTTAGACAAAATGAATATAAATAAAATAAATTATGACCTTGAGAAAATCTGACCTGAAACACCTGCAGCTGCGCTTTTACAGCCAAATTTCTATTAAAACATGTTTACTATAAGCATAAAACATGTGGTCTAACTTTTCAGGTCTGTAGCCAAGGGGGGGTTCGGGGGGTTGGGAAGACCCACCCTTCACTGACAACGGTCCAGAATTTGTCCCATACATGAGCTCATTTGTCCTATTTTGACTGCTCTGCCATCATAAATAGTGAAAATAATCCATCGAAAAAGGCTTTAAGACCAAACGGAATCCTCTGTCGGCTGTTGCTTCGGTGGGACAATAATCTGATGTAAGAGAAGTCTTCTTTCACTACTGTATTGTTTTTAAACAGAGAAAACATTGCAGGTAACTTTTATTCTAAATCTTGGACCTTATTCCTGAAATAAAAATGAATAATAAAAAGGTGTGAATTAAGCACCAGAAGTGGACCACATTAAATTAGTTTGAACATATTTTGGCTATTGTTGATATCTAGGAATTCTCAAATGTACTTTTTTTTTTTACTTTTTTAAGGCTAGAAAAATTCTGAAGAATTCATTATATTGTTTTATTATTATTATTATTATTATTATTATTATTATGTTTTAATAATTTTTCATTGAAATGGCCAAATTGTGGCTGAGGACAGTTGAATGAGCTGGCCAGTTGTTTTTTGTCTAATAAATGACAGTAGGCTACAGTTTTTTTAACTTTAAATCTTTAACAGATTCCTATTTTTTCCTAAGGATTTGTATTTTAAAAATTAGTCTTGTTTTAATTTTTACTTATTGCAAATTTTAAGGAAATATTTTTAGTATATCAAAAAGTGTGATTATGATGACATCTGACTAGCTAATCCAGCAACAACAACAAAAAAAGTACTGCTTAAAATGTCACTTCAATGCAGTATTTAAATCTCTTAGTTAAATAGAAACTGAGGCGTAAAACTGCAAAAAGGTCTACTTTTGGAGAAAAAAGAACCACCCCTTTCACCAGGCTGGCTACGGGTCTGACTCACAACACACAATCAAATACACATTTTGCAAATTACAGAAAACGAGGCAACAATTTTAATTACACTTACATGTTCTGTTGGAAGGAGAAACACTTGCAGGATATAGACTTCTAGAGGAAGAAGAAACTGATCCGTATGAACTGTGTATCAGTTAATGAGTTTCATACATTAGTAGTCTTTGCTGATCCTTCCCTTAATAGCAAATGGCTGGCGAATCCCACGCTGCGGGGTAGTTTATTGTATCAATCATCAGAAAAATGACAGGAACGAACACAGCACATGGCATACTGTGGTGTTGTTGTGGAAACTAACTTTAACCCTTTATTTCCCATAGCCGCATGTCTGGCCATCTCTCAGTGATAGTAATCTTGCATCATGATCCTTGCATCAATCCCATGATCCCTCCTACTCACTAGTGTCTGAAGGGAAAGGCACGTTCATGTTTTACCGGATCCGGCACTTCATATTTGTCCCGTATGAATGAAAGTGTATGAAATCCAAACGTTTACATTCTTAATCACCTGATTCTAAATGGTCTGTCTCTAAAAGTGAGGGGGACGTATCCCTCCATACCCCCCAATAAAAATAGTTGTTTAATGGTTTTAAAATATAGAGCAGATTTGTTGACAGTGTAATTCTTCTTACTATTTTAGAGACAAATGCGTTTGACAATTTTATGCATTAAATCAAAATTGTCAATGTTTATTTAGCTATCTCACACCATTAGTTTTCACTGATAAACAGTTTGTTTTTGTAATTTTTAATGAATATCTGCGCATCTGCTTTTGGGCAGTTCAATTCAATTCATCTTTATTTGTATAGCGCTTATACAATGTAAATCGTGTCAAAGCAGCTTCACATGGAAGGTTATAGTGAATTGAAACAGTGTCAGTTCAGTTTTCAGAGATTAAGTTCAGTTCAGTTTAGCTCAGTTCAGTGTGGGTTAATAATCACTACAGAGAGTCCAAACACTGAAGAGCAAATCCATCGATGCGCAGCTCTACAGATCCTGAACCATGCAAGCCAGTGGCGACAGCGGCGAGGAAAAAACTTCACCAATTGGCGAAAGCGAAGATTTTAAAAAACCTCGAGAGAAACCAGGCTCAGTTGGGCACGACCATTTCCCCTATGGCCAAACGTCTTGTGCAGAGCTGCAGTCTAGGCGCAGGAAGCTGAACCTCAGCGAAGACTCGTCTGTCCTTGGAGCATCACAGGAGTCAGTCATGCTCTCACTCCATGAAGACCACCACAGCAGCTGCTCAGGATACGGCCTGGTCCAGAAAACCTTGGGATCATCTCGTCGCTGGTCTCGGATCGCATCAGTGGCACTGCATAGTCTGAGGGCCTCGGGATGAGTACCCCCAGGTGGAAATACAGAATAAGGAGAATAATTAGCGTAGCTGCTGTTCAAAGTGTATATAAACGAGAAGCAAAAACCTGTGTGGGGCACATCATGCGTCATACCGCTATGTACTGCACTGAGTGTATGCTTTGCTAAAAAGATAGGTCTTTCATCTAGTTTTGAAGAGCGAGAGTGTGTCTGAGCCTCGGACATTATCAGGAGGGCTATTCCAGAGTTTAGGGGCCATAAATGAGAAGGCTCGACCTCCTTTACTCGACTTTGATATTCTAGGTACTACCAGAAGCCCTGAGTTTTGAGATCGTAAAGAGCGGGTTGGGTTGTAGCGAGACAGGAGGTTGGTTAGATAAACAGGAGCTAGATTATTTAAAGTTCTTCTCTGAGGGTGTCAGTTTGACTCTGATTGGGTGAAATCTGCTTAGCCATGCCCCTCCAACCACTAGTTTGCTTAGTTTAAAAGATGATAGGAGGAGCTCAAAAATTCAGCACTTCAGCATCTCAAGGGATCGACGTTAAGGTTATGGTCATTCATTGTAAAACCTCTTGTATTAAAAACACTTGCTCCTGTCAAGAGTTTAAAAAATAATCAAACAACAAAAGCGGGCCTGGATAGATGAAGACATTACCCAGCAGGCACACAACGTCATAAGACGTTAATATTAGGTTAGATTTAGGTTGTAACGGCAGGTTTATCTGTCTGCGGACTGCAAGACAGGGCCGTAACATGAAGTGGGCATAACTTGCAGTAGAGGCATAACTTGCAGTTATCGAGAAAACAGTTATCTCCTGATTTGTCCTCAACCAATTCATCAAGCAAGAAAATCTCCCGCTCAAAACTTGCCATGAAACCATTGGTCAGCCAGTAGAAAATGGGTGTGAGTTGACCCATAGTTAAAACCCATTTTCTCCCCAGAATCGGCGCAGAAAGGTCCTGAAAAGAAGGTCTCCAGAAGTGCCCCAGAGGGGGCAGACTGCGTTTCTGTACCCACGTGACTCGCCTGCGTCCACGTTTTCTTATTTTCCAGCAAATTAAACTCAGTTTAAAGTTTGCGTCTCACATAACCTCCGATCTGCATCGCAAACTCCACACATCAAGAAAGGATTTCTTAAAGGACTCCATCTTCCATGCATCAGAGAAACCCCTGCTAAAAAATCCAGCTTAAACCAGCCTAAGCTGGTTGGCTGGTTTTAGCTGGTCGACCAGCCTGGTTTTAGAGGGGTTTTGGCCATTTCCAGGCTGGTTTCCAGCCATTTCTAGCCTGGTCTTAGCTGGTCAACCAGTTTAGGCTGATTTAAGCTGTTTTTTTCAGCAGGGACTCGAACAACGAGAGAGACAGAGCCACTAAATCCAGGTATTTAGTTGTGCTTTAAAGCTGTGCGCCCCTTTCACAAAGGTGTTTTTATAATCTTGGTGGTCCTTAATAGTTGTGTGGAACTGAGCTAGATTCGTCATTCTTTTATCTAAACTTGATTTACTCGCTTTCTTTCTTTTCTATGTTGTTGTTGTGATGTTTTGTACGTGTTTGTTATATGTTAGACTAGTCAATAAATCACGCTATAACCACGTTGGATTGTCTTTGTATTTGCTCACAGAATAGGTCACTTTGATGATAGATCTTGCTACAAGCTAAAACCCAGTTTATTAAACTGCTAAACTATTCATCTATTGCACAAGTAGTTATAATTCCCTTTGTAAATGGCCACAAGAGGTCACTATAGGTCGTTAATTCAAACTCACCAATTCAGGTTAATGGTTTTAAGGCAAACCCCGGAACCTGTATAATCATACTACGCACACTCATCCAAACGGTGTCATCTCTGAAGCTTGATGATTAAATGTCTGTGACACATGTAAGTTAATGCAAGTTCTCTAAGCGCGATGATGTGCATTATAATGTTGTTTGTTTTTTGTTGCATTGTCTCATGTTTACATTCTTGTGTACTGTTTAGCCAGATGACCATCACTCAAATAAGAAGCTACGTGTTTAAAGCTAGCACCCCTTGGTGAGCGGAGTGAGGTGGGTAATTTGCATAGACTGTAAAAGATATGGACGTAGTATCCGTGACGTCACCCATAGGTTTCTGAACACTGCAAAAGAAGCGACAAGTAATTGTATTCTGTATTTGTGCTATGTATTTGTTTAATGTTTTTTATTTATTTATTTATTTTTCTTTTTATAGTCTTATCTGTTTATAATATTATTTAACCTGTTATGTTATTATCATTGTCTTTTTTGTGTAAGATTGGAATTTGTTTGTTTGTTATTGAAGTCAATAAAAAAAAAAAAAAAAGAAGAAGTTACAAGTAGGCGCGGCCAACCGTCGCCATTTTGTTAGCGCGTCATCGCACCAAACGCGGGATACCAAAAAGGGGAAAGAGTAGTTATTATTCTTGTATTCAATAATAAAAAAAAAATATTGGAGGCGGAGAGTAATCGTAGCTATATGCTCCAAAGCCATCTTTTGTACCAGGCTGTAAACATGTTTTTATCAGCTGTAAAAATGGCCAATTTACCAATGCAGAAAGAAAGCACTTGGACTTCCTAGAGCCAGCCCCCAAAGGCGAGTTGATGTATTGCCGAGGGTATATCCCGAGGGAGAGCGGGAGGTTGCCGCTTGGTAATTTGTTTGTTTTTCAAATATGGAAAGTTATAATGATGTAAATGTTAGGGCTGGGCGATTTTTTTTTCGATTTTTTTTTTCGATTAATTCGAATTTACGTTTTAAGACTATTTTATTTCTTATAAAATCGAGAAATCGCAATTTTTTTTTAATAAAAATATTAAAGCCGCTTTTCCACTATCGTGCCAAATTGTTCTAAACTGTTAAACAACCGTGCTGAATTGTGCTGATTCTGTGTGTTGACGTCGCGGCTCTGTTGATGAGCTGCCACAGCTGGTTTAGCGGAAGCGCGCCAGGGCGGACTGGCCATCGGGAACACCGGGACATTTTCCCACTAGAGCAACAACAGCCCCGCTGCCAGGGCAACCGCAGTCAGCCAGCCAGCTTCGCTAATGTTTCCACGCGCATCGTGCTGTTGTTCGCGTCCCCGCAGCCGTCTGTTTCTCCCGCGCGAGCTGCGAGACGGGCGCGAGTGCGAGGAGAGGAGGCTCGACAGGCGGAGGTGTGGGCAACCAACTTAACTTTCTAGATCGCTGTACTCACACTATGTACAGTTGCCTTGAACCGGGCCAAGGCACGCTTGTCCCCCCTCCCGTCTCCCCCGACGGCCCGCACTCATATTACATTCGGGCCTGGGCGCTCTTACGTCATCGATGATGCGCTCCTCAGTAAGCGATCTCGCTCAGCACAGTGGAGATTTCTTTAGTTATATCGATTAAGTTGTTTGATATGTGATGACACGCAGTCTAATATTTCACCGAACAGATCAGCCACTTTTGACGCTCATAAATAATCGTAAAGTCCTCGTGCTGCAGGAATTAGGAGGTTTGCTGAAGGCGCAGCTGTCGTGCCGTGAGGGGTTTGCGTCTTTAATAAACTACGACAGTTTGCGTTCATTAAACAGTACTAATGATTAATTAATCCATATGAAACAGTCCCTTAAAAGTCACGTCTCGCTTTCAGTTTCGGGCACGCTTGCACTCACACTGTAAGCGTACCGCACCAGAGCCCAAGTGAACCGCGCTCTGGCCCACCTCTTTCAACCGGGCCAGGGCTGCCCAAGTGTACCGTGCCTGATCCCGATTCAGAGCACTCACACTTCTCAAACGATCTGGTAAACGGACCTGGGCACGGTTCGGATAGCATAATATGAGTAAGCCCGCTCACCCATCGCTCCACACACACACGAGGAAATAATTGCAATGATACGGTGATCTTTAATATATACTGGGTGGTGGAGCTGCGCACAAATATTTTCTAAAACGTCAAGCAGATATTTGTCTATAGCTCGTTAGTTATTTATGAAGACAAAAAATAATTAAAATAACAAAAATAAAACTATAAAATTACAAAGATAAAAAGAGCAGCATTTTGCTAAATATAGTCCTTTATATCCTGATATGCTGTGTGTTGTTTCATTCGGTTTTTTATATTTAACTTGATGCATTCGTTATTTAATGTTTGAATACTGAAATCGTTTAAATGGTTAATGTAGTATATTTTATATCATTACCAACTTTTGATATAAAACCGCTGTTATTTTATTGATTGTTATGAAATAATTTAAGTGCTATATTTTTTATTAGTGAAAGTGCCCGCTCACTTTGACAAGGCCTGTCCAAATATATATTTCTGCCATGCCACTAATACAGATAAACTATTGTTGCATTATCATTGTTTATTTTTCTGTTATGTACAGAGATTTGAAATATTTATTTCCCCTCCAATCCTTTTCAATCTTCACGTTACATTTTGGTCATTTTCTCTCCAAATAAAATTTGCCCAAAGCTGCACAACATATGACCTCTACATAAATACGGGTGCTGTGACTTCTATTGTAGCTATGTTTAGCATCCCTATATGAGAGAGTGCCTATAATCACGTTTAGTCACACGGTTGCTTTTCTTTTACAAGTGAGCATGAAAAAAACTAGTTTCGGCATTTATTTAAATTTAAATGAACAAGGTAAGCTGGTAAGGTAGTTACACAGTAAAAACAAAATTAATAAAAAAAATAATAAAAAATCGAAATCGTGAATCGGTCAAACTTTATGAAAAAATCTAGATTTTTTGTTTTTTGCCATATTGCCCAGCCCTAGTAAATGTCTAATTGGTCTATTTTTGGAAAGTGTTGTGTTTTGAAATTGTCAACTGAGTGAATTATGGTTTATATGTTGTTTTGCATAGGTCATTTGCTGTGCACTGTGTACAGATGCATGACAATGCACAGTAAATGTGTAGGAATTCATTGTAAATCTGCTTTGTGCAATTTGTGTGTTTACTTTATAGTTTTCACGGTGTTTATGCTGGTTCCAGAATAAAACTCATCACACCCGTCAGAGACTCTGCTTCATTTAAAGAAAATCAAGGGCTGCTACACCCTTTCCAAATAAATAAATAATTACAGAGTGCGCTCAGACGAGCGGGCGAAGTTATTGTTATATTTATTTAGTCAAATTAACTATAAGTTAATTCAGAATATTAATTATTAATAATAACTCGTTATTATTGAACATTAATATTCAAAAACTTTCGCTACAGTAGTGTCTAACATATTTCTTGGTTCTCAAAAATGTAGCCCTGGGAACATATTTCTAATGAGCATTGGTTGATTTTTATTTATTTTTTTCAGTGTGATTACAAAATATTCCCATCACCCTAAAACACTTTTTTCCCCACCCTAAACTCTGTTCCTGCATCCCAATTTGCATACTATCCATCTGAAATAGGATTTGAAAATAAAATTAGTCTCTCGCAAACTGTAGTATCTTGAAAAGAGTTGGCCTATGCCAAAGGTTGCAGGATGGTCCACTATTTTCGATAGAAATGCCAAGTGTAGAACCGCCCATACTGTACGGCTAATTCGATTAGTACAAATGTGAGTAAACAGTGTTAAAAACTACAAACCTGGGGTGCGTTTCCCAAAACCATCGTTAGCCAACTAAGGTCGCAAGTTCCGTCGTTACAAACATAGTTCGTTGATTTGCTGTTTCCCAAATCCATCGCTCCAACGAGCATTCGCAAACTGCGTCGCAAACTTGAGCACTTGAAACGACACCTCTGGAGCTGTAGTTAGAAGCATAGTTCCTGGCTGTGTTCTATTCCCACTTATCCCCCCTATGCCCTATTCATTTAGAACATTCTAACATTCAAAGTTGGAATGATTAAAAATAAAAAAGCATTAAGTTAATCTCTCTTAGGTGTAATTTGCTTTCAAAGTATTTTTACAGTTCAGTTTTAGCGATCTTCATGTTTACAATTGTGCTCCCTTCACAGTGCACTTTGAAAACATTGATATCATTTTGAACACAGCCTCATGGCGAAAGCTATAGGTATATTTAAAAGCGGGAATTATGTTAGGTCTCCAAAGCTTGTGAAAATAAAAAACATAGCATACGTTAATTCTTTTATTTTATAGTGGGTTATTTATTAAGTTTCTCTGCTGTATATGACATGGGTCTGTTGGTTAGAACTTTCTGCTGTGCTTTGCATGTGTCAAATTGTAATTTTTTTTAAATAAATAAACAATATCCTAAATAATAATAATAATAATAATCATCATCCTCATCATTAATATTATTATTAAAGTAAATATATTTATAATAAATCGCCTCGTTATTTATTTATTTATTTATTTATATGATTTATATCTGATATTAGAATAGTGTTCGCTTTTGTAAGTGATTTTATGTTTTAGAATAGAATATGTAATGTTCAACTTCTCAATAATATTAAAGCAAACACAGGCCCTACATGTGCCATTTACATAGGCTATATTTTATTTAATATGAAAAGCGAGAGCATGTTTTTACCAAAACTAATATTGGATTTTATTTTAAATGCGTGTTTGTGTAAAACAATATAATTTGCACAAAGAAATGATGGGGTTGTTCTCTAAAGAAGTTACTCCACCCCGTTTAGAGCATCATTATGGGCGTTTTACGTTATAACTAACGTGGTTCAAGCGATGGATCTGCGACAGAGAAACTAGGGGTTTTGGGAAACACTCGTCACTACATCGTTCATTTCCCAAACGATGCATCGCACTATGATAGTTCAGCCGCGAGTTACGTCGTTGTTTGGGAAACGCACCCCTGGTGGATGCACGAATACAACCATCAAGTAGAGAGGCTTTAGGTAAAGATGTTTGAATGACTGTACTGGAAAATATTTAAATCAGGTTTTCCACATTATATTTAACCTGCGGCATCAATGTAAAGTTTTATTAAGACGTGTTAGGAAATTAACTTCTGAATGCAGACTTATACAAAGACCCGAGGAGATTAATCTGCATGAAAGACTGTAATTGTCCTGCTGCATCTCCAATATGGTAGGAAATATGAAAGTTATGTGGATGATATGTTGAGATGAATGGCAGGGCTCGTAACTAAGCAACATAACGATCCATTAATGAGGATGTTCGTCCCAAAGCTTGCATGATTAAAGCATGAATCAAATAGCATTTTTAGTGCATAGACACAGTGCATGATTCATTAGATTTACTTTTTTTTTTTTGTAAGGTAACTGGTTGCAAACAATTTATTGGCTGAAATTAAACTAATTAAGTTGAACATTACTACATTTGAAAAAAATTCAGCCCATATAAACTGTTTGCCACTAGTTACCTTGCATTTTTTTTTTTGTAAATCCAATTAATCATGCACTTTGTTCATGCACTGTAAATGCTATTTGATTAATGCATTAAAAAATAGCTAAATCCAATGCATCATTTTTTAAGTGTGAATATCTTCTGGAAATCATTGCAGACGTTAATGAAATCTGTTGAAATAGAATAAACGGAAGCGATATAAAGATTAATCATTTCATAAGCGTTCATGCACTATAAATGCTATTTGATTTATGTTGTTTGACAAACTCTCCGCCCCTGTAGAAATCTATTCACACACACACACACACACGGAGAGAGAAGGAGAGAGTCAGTCAGACTGGGGTCTTCAGATAATCATGTCCTCTTCAAGAAACTCCTCCAACTTTACGCACATCAACCGGTTCGTGCAGCCGCCGTGGCGCATCGCGTTGTGGTCTCTGGCGTTCGCACTGGTGCTGCTGGTGGCCGTTACCGGGAATCTGATCGTCATCTGGATTATTGTGGCACACAAGCGGATGAGGACCGTCACCAACTACTTTCTGCTGAATCTGGCTGTGTCGGACGTGTGCGTGGCTGCGCTGAACGCGCTGGTGAACTTCGTGTACGGCGCGCATGGGCACTGGTACTTCAGCAGCGCCTACTGCCGCTTCCAGAACTTCTATCCAGTGGCCGCGGTGTTCGCCAGTATCTACTCTATGAGTGCCATCGCCCTGGACAGGTAACACACACACATACACTGAAAAAATATTCATTGGATTTACTAAAAAAGTTTTAATTTAAATGGATTCAAGCTATTTATAAAGGCTGAATTTAAACAAACACAATAAATGTAGTAACGTTCTACTTATTTAGCCCATATAAATTGCTACCACTTACCTTATAATTTATGTCAATCTACAGTTAGTCAAGCTAATGAATTTTTTTTTTCCAGTGCACACACATATGCTTGAACTGAATGAATTGTGGGAAGTTTCATATGTTTCCATTGTTTTATACTGTACAATGTTATTTTAGTACACACACTGTAAAAAAATTTGTAATTTTATGGTTTATTTCCAGCAGCTGGGGTGCCGGAAATAAACCGAAAAATAACGGCCATTAAATTACAGAAATTTACTGTAAAATAATAGAGGTTGAATTACAGAAATTTCTTGATAATTTAATGTCTGTTGTTTTACAGTAAATGTCTGTAATTTAATGTCCGTTATTTTACAGTAAATTTCTGTAATTTAATGTCCGTTATTTTACAGTAAATGTCTGTAATTAATGTCCGTTATTTTACAGTAAATTTCTGTAATTTAATGTCCGTTATTTTACAGTAAATTGCTGTAATTGAATGTCCGTTATTTTACAGTAAATTTCTGTAATTGAATGTCCGTTATTTTACAGTAAATTTCTGTAATTTTAATGTCCGCATTTTACAGTAAATTTCTGTAATTTTAATGTTCGTTATTTTACAGTAAATTTCTGTGATTGAATGTCCGTTATTTTACAGTAAATTTCTGTAATTTAATGTCCGTTATTTTACAGTAAATTTCTGTAATTTTAATGTCCGTATTTTACAGTAAATGTCTGTAATTTAATGTCCGTTATTTTACAGTAAATTTCTGTAATTTAATGTCCGTTATTTTACAGTAAATTGCTGTAATGTAATGTCCGTTATTTTACAGTAAATTTCTGTAATTGAATGTCCGTTATTTTACAGTAAATTTCTGTAATTTTAATGTCTGTATTTTACAGTAAATTTCTGTAATTTTAATGTCCGTTATTTTACAGTAAATTTCTGTAATTTAATGTCCGTTATTTTACAGTAAATTTCTGTAATTTTAATGTCCGTATTTTACAGTAAATTTCTGTAATTTAATGTCCGTTATTTTACAGTAAATTTCTGTAATTTAATGTCCGTTATTTTACAGTAAATTTCTGTAACTTTAATGTCCGTTATTTTACAGTAAATTTCTGTAATTTTAATGTCCGTTATTTTACAGTAAATTTCTGTAATTTAATGTCTATTTTTTTACAGTAAATTTCTGTATTTTTAATGTCCGTTATTTTACAGTAAATTTCTGTAATTGAATGTCCGTTATTTTACAGTAAATTTCTGTAACTTTAATGTCCGTATTTTACAGTAAATTTCTGTAATTTTAATGTCCGTATTTTACAGTAAATGTCTGTAATTTAATGTCCGTTATTTTACAGTAAATTTCTGTAATTTAATGTCCGTTATTTTACAGTAAATTTCTGTAATTTAATGTCCGTTATTTTACAGTAAATTTCTGTAATTTAATGTCCGTTATTTTACAGTAAATTTCTGTAATTGAATGTCCGTTATTTTACAGTAAATTTCTGTAATTTAATGTCCGTTATTTTACAGTAAATTTCTGTAATTTAATGTCCGTTATTTTACAGTAAATTTCTGTAATTTAATGTCCGTTATTTTACAGTAAATTTCTGTAATTTAATGTCCGTTATTTTACAGTAAATTTCTGTAACTTTAATGTCCGTATTTTACAGTAAATTTCTGTAATTTAATGTCCATTATTTTACAGTAAATTTCTGTAATTTAATGTCCGTTATTTTACAGTAAATTTCTGTAACTTTAATGTCCGTTATTTTACAGTAAATTTCTGTAATTTAATGTCCGTTATTTTACAGTAAATTTCTGTAACTTTAATGTCCGTATTTTACAGTAAATTTCTGTAATTTAATGTTCGTATTTTACAGTAAATTTCTGTAATTGAATGTCCGTTATTTTACAGTAAATGTCTGTAATTTAATGTCCGTTATTTTACAGTAAATTTCTGTAATTTAATGTCCGTTATTTTACAGTAAATTTCTGTAATTGAATGTCCGTTATTTTACAGTAAATTTCTGTAATTTTATGTCCGTTATTTTACAGTAAATTTCTGTAATTTTAATGTCCGTATTTTACAGTAAATGTCTGTAATTTAATGTCCGTTATTTTACAGTAAATTTCTGTAATTTAATGTCCGTTATTTTACAGTAAATTTCTGTAATTGAATGTCCGTTATTTTACAGTAAATTTCTGTAATTGAATGTCCGTTATTTTACAGTAAATTTCTGTAATTTAATGTCCGTATTTTACAGTAAATTTCTGTAATTTAATGTCCGTTATTTTACAGTAAATTTCTGTAATTTTAATGTCCGTATTTTACAGTAAATTTCTGTAATTTTAATGTCCATTATTTTACAGTAAATTTCTGTAATTTAATGTCCGTTATTTTACAGTAAATTTCTGTAACTTTAATGTCCGTTATTTTACAGTAAATTTCTGTAATTTAATGTCCGTTATTTTACAGTAAATTTCTGTAACTTTAATGTCCGTATTTTACAGTAAATTTCTGTAATTTAATGTTCATATTTTACAGTAAATTTCTGTCATTTTAAAGTCCGTTATTTTACAGTAAATTTCTGTAATTGAATGCCCGTTATTTTACAGTAAATTTCTGTAACTTTAATGTCCGTTAATTTACAGTAAATTTCTGTAATTTAATGTCCGTTATTTTACAGTAAATTTCTGTAACTTTAATGTCCGTTATTTTACAGTAAATTTCTGTAACTTTAATGTCCGTTATTTTACAGTAAATTTCTGTAATTTAATGTCCGTTATTTTACAGTAAATTTCTGTAATTTAATGTCCGTTATTTTACAGTAAATTTCTGTAATTTTAATGTCCGTATTTTACAGTAAATTTCTGTAATTTTAATGTCCATTATTTTACAGTAAATTTCTGTAATTTAATGTCCGTTATTTTACAGTAAATTTCTGTAACTTTAATGTCCGTTATTTTACAGTAAATTTCTGTAATTTAATGTCCGTTATTTTACAGTAAATTTCTGTAACTTTAATGTCCGTATTTTACAGTAAATTTCTGTAATTTAATGTTCATATTTTACAGTAAATTTCTGTCATTTTAAAGTCCGTTATTTTACAGTAAATTTCTGTAATTGAATGCCCGTTATTTTACAGTAAATTTCTGTAACTTTAATGTCCGTTAATTTACAGTAAATTTCTGTATTGAATGTCCGTTATTTTACAGTAAATTTCTGTAACTTTAATGTCCGTTATTTTACAGTAAATTTCTGTAACTTTAATGTCCGTTATTTTACAGTAAATTTCTGTAATTTAATGTCCGTTATTTTACAGTAAATTTCTGTAACTTTAATGTCCGTATTTTACAGTAAATTTCTGTAATTTAATGTCCGTTATTTTACAGTACATTTCTGTAACTTTAATGTCCGTTATTTTACAGTAAATTTCTGTAATTTAATGTCTGTTTTTTTACAGTAAATTTCTGTAATTTAATGTCTGTTTTTTTTACAGTAAATTTCTGTAATTTAACAGACGTTATTTTATGGTTTATTTCCGGCACCCTAGCTGCTGGAAATAAACCGTAAAATTACGGATTTTTTTACAGTTATATAAAGAAATAAAAGTACAAGAGCTGTCACTTTGGTGGTACCTTTTCGAAAGGTGCATATTTGTGCTCAAGGGGTCCTTATTTATAGCTTGAGGGTACATATATCAGTACCTAAAAAGTACAAAAATGTTCCTCTTGAAATGTATAGGTACTAATATATACCTTTGAGGTACCAATATATGCCCTTTAAGTACATATATGTACCTTTTAAAAAGGTACCACCCCAGTGACGGCTCTCGTAACTTTATTTAGAGTAAGCAACTTTCCTATCCTATTCCTATCCTAAATAGGATAAACATTTTATCCGATAAGAGTAAATGCACATAAACTCAGCTGTAAACAGATGTAGTAAGTAAAGTCTGCGCCTGCACTTCATCAGTCTGTGCTTCAGTGATGTAGTTTTCTCAGATGCTGATCAGATATAAATGTACGTTTGAGGGACTCTGCATTAATGTTGGTTTGCAGCAGATGTCTCCAGCTTTCCATTGTTGCAGATCTGAAATGTTGTTGTGCTGACTGTAAAAGGCCTCAGCCATCCGTCAGTCCATCATCACAGTGCTTCAGTATTATTATTATTCTATAGACTGATTTCACGCAGCCGCCATTTTAAACAGCGAAATCGAGGCTTCGGTGGGAAGAAACCCGGATGTATCGCCTGAGTCACACTGGAATGTTGTGTACCTGGCTGTATATCTTACCAGCGAAGAAAAAGGTGACACAAATTTATACTTTCACCGCCCTCCAAGTGACCCAAAGGTCCATTCTGAATGAATAGTGAAAGTAAAAAGGGATATCAGATCTCATTTTCAGCTAAGTTAAGGGAAATGGCACTAGTTAGCTAAAGTTTTCTTTCCCAAAACACACATTTTAGATGCCATTCATCAAACTCAAGTTAATGAACTGATTCTTTCACTATATTAAACTTTCCAAGATTCAAAATTTCGGTACTGAAATAAAAAAAAAAGTGTATTTCCCGTTAACATTTAAGCGCTGTTGATGGCGTTCTTAAACAGCGCTGATTTGCTATTGTGTTCACGTGCTTAACAGAAATCACTCTGATTGGCTGTTCAGGTCATCAGTTCACCTCACTTCACTGATGTTTACAGAGTGTAACACAGACGAGCGTTCCGCTTGGTGAATCGACTGATCTTCACAGCTTTAAAACACTCCAATGTCCGTCTATCTGTGTTTGCAATCTGTGAAGAGCGTTGAACTGATGACCTTCACAGCCAATCACAGTCATTTCTGTTGAGCACTGGTGAATACTACGGCAAATCAGCGCTGTTTAAGAACGCACTCAGCGGCGCTTACATGTTAGTGGGAAATGGACGTTTTTAAAACTTCAGTACCGGGACAACACTGTTACAGACAACATGAAGATGTGCTACAGAGGACTGCAGTGTTTTATCGCTCACCAGGTTACATAGGCTGAAGCAGGGAAGCCACCACGGTGTTTACCTGCTGCCCTGGACTGAAGTCTAGGAGGACACTTAAGTGTGTTACTCTTAAAAAGATTGTGACATTGTTTGATGCCTAATATGCTTTTAATTGTTTAAATTAAACTGAACTGAATGATATTAAAGTGATGTTTACACCATTTCTGCATTTTGAAATCAACAGCTGGAGGTTTGTAGTACACAGCATGTTGCTGCAGTGTTTACAGTGCTGATTCTATACTTCCGGGTAGTGGTGGGCAAAGCGAGACTTCATGAAACACTGAAACAGTAGAAGCAAATGTGTAGAAGCTTCGAAAGCTATCTCTACGGTGATGCCTAGTGGTCATTTTTTATGTATTGCACTGGAACCAATGACTGGAACAGCTTCAGCAAAGAACGGTTGAGCAAATTGAGGTACCTGCTGAAAAAAACAGCATATGCTGGTAAGGTATGTTTTGATGCTGGTCTTGCTGGTTTCAGTGCTGGTATTGCTGGTTTCAATACTGGTTTTGCTGGTCTTGATGCTGGTCTTACTGGTTTTCAATGCTGGTCCTGCTGGTCTCAATGCTAGTCATGACCAGCATTCAGGCCAACAAGACCAGCACTGAAACCAGCAAAACCAGCACTGAAACCAGCAAAACCAGCATCGAGACCAGCAAAACCCATATTGAAACCAGCAATACCAGCACTGAAACCAGTAAGACCAGCATAAAAGCATCAAAACATACCTTACCAGCATATGCCGGTGTTTTCAGTAGGGGTATTAAACCCCACTTTGTAGGATTGAACCTTCAAGTGATATAGTGGAGCAGTTAGGGTTTCTGACTACCATGCGGGGATAGTGGGTTCAAATCCAGGCTTTTACAGATATTTTGAAATGCTGTAATATTAGTTTGAATTGCTCTGTTCTTGTATCGTTTTGTTTCAACATTGGTCTGACGTCCGAATAAACATTTTGTGAATAAATATGTCTTGTTTTGGTCATAAAACAGGGTTGTTGAAAGATCAGAGACGGTTGTGGCCAGACGTTAACAAGAATTATTTATATTATTCATTAAATTTCCCATTTATTTTATTTTATTAATGTCTACCCAAAACTAAACCCAACCATCACAGTACTGTAAAAATATTAATTACTGTTTTACAGTGTTACAAAAATGATGCTAAATTGATGGCTTCTCAGCAGCTGTATCCTATCTAGACTACACCATAAAACAGTAACATGGTTAAAATGCATAAAATCATGGAGTATTTGTACAAGTAGAGATTCAAACCCAAAAGTCATTTGAAGCGCAGAAACAACGTGCACACGCACTATCCACTAGGCCATGTGAGACAGAAGTTTTTTCTGACACTGTCAGTCAAATGCACATTCGCCAAGTCTAGAAACGCTTTGAATCATTGTAGTCACGTGACCAGGTGTTTCGAAACACTTTAGTCAAGTGACCTGGGTGTTTAGGATTATGCTTCGGTGCTTGCGCTTCGGGATCTCGATACTGTGTCGAAACGTCAGTTTCACGTCAGCCATACTTCCGGGTTTCTTCCCACCGCAGCCTCGCTTTCGTGTTTTAAAATGGCGGCCGCATGAAATAAGCATATTATTACTCCCTACAGAACTGTCTTGAGCATCTGTCTGCGCTCCCGTCCCTCGCCTCCAAATGCCACCACATTCACTGCGTTTTGTCTTCGTCTTCTGGGGCGCAACTCTTTTATTAGAGAAGAACAAACACCACTGTGGCAAATCCCAACGCACTAATCTAAATAAGTGAAGTAAAATGACATGACTGTAGAGAAAAATGTGAATGTTATATTACAGGTCACTTCCTGTCTCTGTCTCTCTGTTTGGTCAGGTATATGGCGATCATCCACCCGATGAAGCCCCGGCTCTCGGCCAAGGTCACGAAAGCGGTAATTGTGTGTGTGTGGATTCTGGCGGGGTTTCTGGCGTTTCCGCTCTGCTTTTACTCCGTCACTGAAGTTCTGCCACACAGGACAGTCTGCTATGTGGCCTGGCCGAGAAAAGATGACGACGCATTCATGTGAGCAGTGCCTACTGGTTTGAGCTGGTTCTTTGCTGGTCCTAAGCTAATTATTTCTGTGCATAAGCTGATTTAAACTGGTTTTTTTCTGCTTATAGGCTGATTTAAACCGACTCAAGCTGGTTCTTGTTGGTCATGACGAGCTGGTTTAAACTGGTTTGTTGTTGCTCCTAAGCTGGATGTTGATAGTCATGAGCTGGTTTAGGCTTGTTCTGTGCTGCTTCTTGGTCATGATTTGATACTTTGCTTGTCTTAAGTTGGTTCCTGTTGGTCAAGAGCTGGTTAAGCTGGTTCTTGTAGGTCATGAGCTGGTTTACACTGGTTCTTTGCTTGTTCTAAGCTGGTTTGTTGTTGATCCTAAGCTGGTTCTTGTTGGTCATGAGCTGGTTTTAGATGGTTTGTTATTGGTCATGAGCTGGTTTAGGTGGGTTTGTTACCGGTCCTAAGCTGGTTCTTTTTGGTCATGAGCATGTTTAAGATGGTTTGTTATTGGTCATGAGTAGGGCCAGACGGAATCTGCGGACTTTTTTTGCTATTTCTGCGGAGAATTTTGGTAAAAATCTGCGGATTTCTGCGGAATTATTTTGGGAGTATCATAACTAAAACCTTAATATGTTAAATAAAAAAGAATATCTTTTTAACTTGTATTTAATGTTTAAAATGCAAATCCAATTAGATTAACTGTAAATAGTTAACTTTAAGTAAATAAACAGAATTAATAATGGGCTAAAAATCTGCGGAAATCTGCGGAAAATCTGCAGAAAATCTGCGGAATTCTGCGCGCGCAGATTCCGTGTGGGCCTAGTCATGAGCTGATGTAAATTGGTTTAAGCTGTTTTTTTGCTGGTCCTAAGCTGGTTCTTGTTGGTCATGAGTTAGTTTAAGCTGGTTTGTTTCTGGTCATGAGCTGGTTCTAAGCAGGTTCTTGCTTGTCATCAGTTGGTTCCTGTTGGTCAAGAGCTGGTTAAGCTGGTTCTTTGCTTGTCCTAAGCTGGTTCTTGTTGGTCATGAGCTGGTTTACACTGGTTCTTTGCTTGTTCTAAGCTGGTTTGTTGTTGATCCTAAGCTGGTTCTTGTTGGTCATGAGCTGGTTTTAGATGGTTTGTTATTGGTCATGAGCTGGTTTAGGTGGGTTTGTTACCGGTCCTAAGCTGGTTCTTTTTGGTCATGAGCATGTTTAAGATGGTTTGTTATTGGTCATGAGCTGATGTAAATTGGTTTAAGCTGTTTTTTTGCTGGTCCTAAGCTGGTTCTTGTTGGTCATGAGTTGGTTTAAGCTGGTTTGTTTCTGGTCATGAGCTGGTTTTAAAGCAGGTTCTTGCTTGTCATCAGTTGGTTCCTGTTGGTCAAGAGCTGGTTAAGCTGGTTCTTTGCTTGTCCTAAGCTGGTTCTTGTTGGTCATGAGCTGGTTTACACTGGTTCTTTGCTTGTTCTAAGCTGGTTTGTTGTTGATCCTAAGCTGGTTCTTGTTGGTCATGAGCTGGTTTTAGATGGTTTGTTATTGGTCATGAGCTGGTTTAGGTGGGTTTGTTACCGGTCCTAAGCTGGTTCTTTTTGGTCATGAGCATGTTTAAAAATGGTTTGTTATTGGTCATGAGCTGATGTAAATTGGTTTAAGCTGTTTTTTTGCTGGTCCTAAGCTGGTTCTTGTTGGTCATGAGTTGGTTTAAGCTGGTTTGTTTCTGGTCATGAGCTGGTTCTAAGCAGGTTCTTGCTTGTCATCAGTTGGTTCCTGTTGGTCAAGAGCTGGTTAAGCTGGTTCTTTGCTTGTCCTAAGCTGGTTCTTGTTGGTCATGAGCTGGTTTACACTGGTTCTTTGCTCGTTCTAAGCTGGTTTGTTGTTGATCCTAAGCTGGTTCTTGTTGGTCATGAGCTGGTTTTAGATGGTTTGTTATTGGTCATGAGCTGGTTTAGGTGGGTTTGTTACCGGTCCTAAGCTGGTTCTTTTTGGTCATGAGCATGTTTAAGATGGTTTGTTATTGGTCATGAGCTGGTTTGGGCTGGTTCATTGTACGTCCTAAGCTTGTTCTTGTTGGTCATGAGCTGGTTTAAGATAATTTGTTATTGGTCATGAGCTGATGTAAATTGGTTTAAGCTGTTTTTTTTGCTGGTCCTAAGCTGGTTCTTGTTGGTCATGAGTTGGTTTAAACTGGTTTGTTTCTGGTCATGAGCTGGTTCTAAGCAGGTTCTTTGCTTGTCTTGAGTTGGTTCCTGTTGGTCAAGAGCTGGTTAAGCTGGTTCTTTGCTTGTCCTAAGCTGGTTCTTGTTGGTCATGAGCTGGTTTACACTGGTTCTTTGCTCGTTTTAAGCTGGTTTGTTGTTGATCCTAAGCTGGTTCTTGTTGGTCATGAGCTGGTTTACACTGGTTCTTTGCTCTTTCTAAGCTGGTTTGTTGTTGATCCTAAGCTGGTTCTTGTTGGTCATGAGCTGGTTTTAGAGGGTTTGTTATTGGTCATGAGCTGGTTTAGGTGGGTTTGTTACCGGTCCTAAGCTGGTTCTTTTTGGTCATGAGCATGTTTAAGATGGTTTGTTATTGGTCATGAGCTGGTTTGGGCTGGTTCATTGTATGTCCTAAGCTTGTTCTTGTTGGTCATGAGCTGGTTTAAGATAATTTGTTATTGGTCATGAGCTGATGTAAATTGGTTTAAGCTGTTTTTTTGCTGGTCCTAAGCTGGTTCTTGTTGGTCATGAGTTGGTTTAAACTGGTTTGTTTCTGGTCATGAGCTGGTTCTAAGTAGGTTCTTTGCTTGTCTTAAGTTGGTTCCTGTTGGTCAAGAGCTGGTTAAGCTGGTTCTTTGCTTGTCCTAAGCTGGTTCTTGTTGGTCATGAGCTGGTTTACACTGGTTCTTTGCTCGTTCTAAGCTGGTTTGTTGTTGATCCTAAGCTGGTTCTTGTTGGTCATGAGTTGGTTTAAGCTGGTTTGTTTCTGGTCATGAGCTGGTTCTAAGGTAAACATAAACAGGTTCTTGCTTGTCATCAGTTGGTTTAAACTGGTTTGTTGCTGGTTTAAGCTGGTGACAGTAATACCAAGCCATTTCTCCAGCCTATTTAACTATATGGAGTGACATACTGTCACATAAGATGGTTTGTTACTGGTCATGAGCTGGTTTAAGCTGGTTTGTTGCTGCCCCTAAGCTGGATCTTGTTAGTCATGAGCTGGTTTAGGTTGGTTCTTTGGTTGTCTTAAGCTGGTTCCTGTTGGTCATGAGGTGGTTTAAAATGGTTTGTTACTGGTCCTAAGCTAGTTCTAGCTGGTCATGAGCTGCTTAAAGCTAGTTTGTTACCGGTCATGAGCTGGTTTAAAATGGTTTGTTGCTGATTCTAAGCTGGTTCTTGCTGTTCATGAGCTGGTTTTAGCTGGTTCTTCTTGTTTCTTTAGTTTTTTTGCTGGTCCTAAGTTGATTAATATCTGGTCATATACATTATATGCTGTTTTTTCCAGCAGGAAATACATCACACTAATATAACAACTTGTTTTACTGGCTTAATAAGATTAAGAATACCTGTTATTAGCTTCTAGAGAGTGCATGGGAAGCCACAGCTGTGATCTTCACTGAGTGTAAGAGAGTGTGTGTGTGTTTGCAGATATCATGTGGTTGTGGCGCTGCTGGTGTATCTCCTTCCACTTGCGCTGATGGCTGTGACCTACAGCAGAGTCGGACTGACGCTGTGGGGTGGAGATTTTCCAGGACACTCTTCAGAAAACCTCCTGGATCACCTGCAGGCCAAGAGGAAGGTCAATCTTACACCACAGCATTATGAGCCTGCACTTTTCAAACGTGGGCTGCAGGATGAACATCTTTAAAATGATAAATAACTAGATTATCACTTTATTTGAAGAGTTGTTCAGCCATCGAGACACTTCCAGTTAAAGGTTTATTTAACTATTTTTAATTTCAAACAGTTCCTTTTGCAACATCAACATTGTATTTGTTTAAAAAAATATAAACAATTAAATGGACGGAGTACATATTAATTAAAAGTTCTCATGCATATACCATATTGAAGCACTTTAAATCATCAGCACAGAAATCAATATCAGTGGGCAGGGAAAACCACTTTAAATCCTCATATGAGCCATAATCATTATTAAATTAATTCAAATTAATTCTGCCGTACGTTCTGTTTTAGTATGGTTTCTACACAAAGTTTTATAAACAAGAGGCCTTTGGTGTAGTCGAAACTGTAGTGTTTTTAGCCAACAGTGTGTGTGTTTTGTGTGTAGGTTGTGAAGATGATGGTGATCGTGGTGGTGACGTTCGCCATCTGCTGGCTCCCCTATCACGTGTATTTCATTGTGACCAGCTTTAACCGAGCGCTGAGGAGGTTTAAGTGGATCCAGCAGGTGTATCTGTCAGTGCTGTGGCTCTCCATGAGCTCCTCCATGTACAACCCCATCATCTACTGCTGCCTCAACAGCAGGTACACACATTTGTAGAGCTTACCTAGAGACTCTCTCTCTCTCTCTCTCTCTCTCTCTCTCTCTCTCTCTCTCTCTCTCTCTCTCTCTCTCTCTCTCTCTCTCTCTCTCTCTCTCTCTCTCTCTCTCTCAGTACTGTATGAAGTCACCTATTACTCCTGTACGTACTACATTTGGATTTTAATTTACTACATAACTGTTAGAAAAATGTGAAATTCGGACATACACTACCTGACAAAAGTCTTGTCGCCTATCCAAGTTTTAGGAACAACAAATAATAAGTTGACTTCTAGTTGATCATTTGGTATCAGAAGTGGCTAATATGAAAGGCAAAGGCCTCTAGATGACGCTTATTTGACCACAATAAAATATGATCATGCCTTGGTTTTTAATGATTATTATTAGGACAGTAAGGTCTGACTTTGTTTAGACAAAAGTCTCATCACTGATCAGAAATAATGTCCAGTATAGAATATAAAGTCATGCTGCAGTGGAAACAGAATGAATATTGTGTCTGACTCCATCATGAGCTTGGAGGACTGGATCCATACATCTCTGACTCAAATCGCTTATTAATAAAGTCATCTGGAATGGAGAAGAAAGCGTTCCTGCAGGACTCCCAGAGTTCATCAAGACTCTTTGGGTTCATCTTCAATGCCTCCTCCTTCTTACCCCAGACATGCTCAATAATGTACATGTCTTGTGACTGGGCTGGCCAATCCTGGAGCACCTTGACCTTCTCTGCTTTCAGGTGCTTTGATGTGGAGGCTGAAGCATGAGAAGGAGCGCTATCCTGCTGAAGAATTGTCCCTCTCCTGTGGTTTGTAATGTAATGGGCAGCACAAATGTCTTGATACCTCAGGCTGTTGATGTTGCCATCCCCTCTGCAGATCTCTCGCACGCCCCCATACTGAATGTAACCCCAAACCATGATTTCTCCTTCACCAAACTTAACTGATTTCTGTGAGAATCTTGGCTCCATTCAGGTTCCAGTAGGTCTTCTGCAGTATTGGTGATGATTGGGATGCAGCTCGACAGATGATTCATCAGAGAAATCCACCTTCTGCCACTTTTCCAAATGATCAACTAGACGTCAAGTTATTATATCTTACAACTGAGATCAATGACAAGACTTTTGTCAGGTAGTGTACTACATTTGTCATTTGTCATTATCACATGACCTGCATGCATCAGTTGCATCACTGCGCTCCCAATTCTCTTACATTGCATCATGGGAGCTCCACTTGATGCATACTTCAGAATCTCAGCGGAAGTAGTAGGTCATCCAGGTACTTCTCAAATACTGTTTTCCACGCAGTATATAGTAGGAAAGTATGTGATTTCAGACTAGATATACAGTAAGTAAGATTAAGGAGAAGGCTAGACAGGCTTATCGGCAGCCCGACATGAAGCAGAGCATTGTTGTATAGGACTATTTATTCTGTGAAAACGACCGTCTGGATGTACTTCATCCCACTTATTACACAGCTACTAGCCACAAAATATAAACATTTTACATTAATTGTAGGCTTAATTGTTTACATTTTAATTAATCGTAAAGGCTTCTCTAAGCCGCATTTCTGCATTTCTGTTCTGCCGCACGAAACGAAACTGCTGAACAAAGTTACGCCAAGTTGCCAACTGTGCGCTAGTTTAAAGTTCCGAGCTTGTCCACCGAAGCTAATACGCACGTACGCTGTAATAACTATAGCCGCAGGCCGTTCCCATATCACGTCTTTCCCGCGCGCAAGTTTGTTATGTCTTAAGAATATATATGCCAATATGCGGGCGCAAGTGCTTAGCTTTCCGTGCAATGTAAACAAAAGACATGTTAGACGAACTATTATTAAAATGATTATGTATGTATGAACGCAGATGATAACAACAGTTAATCTAAATATTTGCGCCGACCTTCATAACAATTATTATTATTATATTATTTTCTCCCTTTCCTCTCTATAAACACACACATAATTGTGTAGCCCTATAAGCACAGAAAAACCTTCAGCATAAAAACTATTACTAATGAAAATGCCTTTTAAAGGTTTTTTAATATTAGTTAGGGATGTCCAGATCTAAATCTAGCTAATATAAAGCTTAAATTTACATTAGATGTGATAACTGTGAAACCCTGATTATTCTTCAGACTATATAATCGTACAACCAAAATCTATAATTGTTATGCAGTTCAAAACAGAACATATGAACGTATCTGAATGTAGAAGAAGCCTGCTTCAGCAATACACTGATTTTGTTGTGCTGTGAAATACAACATTTGAATGTTTGTTAAAAAAACTTATTGTACAATGCAGTGATATTATATAGTTTCAAAATACAATATATTAACATTTTAATGTAGACAAATACAACGTGGGTGTCTAAAGGAGCAAAAATTCAACATATTGGCTCTTATATGCAGTTGTGTCATCATTTATATTGCAAGTCATATCTCTCCGGCCCTTCGTTTGGGATGCTTTTCATGAACTGGCCCCCGTGACAAACTAATTGAATAGCCCTGCTGTACATACTGCCTGAAACTTTTTCCACGTTTTTGACATCTGTAAAAAGTGTTTTGACAGTTCAGAGCCACCGTACATCAAGAGCCAAAACCCAGAATGCTGTCACTCGCACTTTATGACGAACAAAATGTGTAAAATGAATAAAGAATTTGGCGGATGGTTGAGAAACACTGCTGACTACTTTATGCTGGATTCAGTGCCTGCCGTGCACATTTTCCATGCTGCTATTTGGCAAGTGTGTGTGTGTGTCTGTATATCTTTACCTTTTGATATATTGTCTAGTTTAGGATCGAGTTTTAGGCCTGTTTTAAAGTTTATTTATGTAAAATTGCATTATGTGGCTGCAGTATTACAGGCAAAGTATTAAAACATCACTGATATCATGAAATAAACTTTGCATTTCGAGATAATCCCACACAGCTCTTTGATAAAGAGGTGAACTCTCCTTCCTCTCTGTGCAGTGGATTGGATGAACACAATATTTTCTCTTTCTTTATCTTCTTTGGAGAAGACAGAGGATAACAA
Organism: Danio kyathit; assembly: GCA_903798195.1. NCBI lineage: Eukaryota > Metazoa > Chordata > Actinopteri > Cypriniformes > Danionidae > Danio > Danio kyathit. The sequence continues at coordinate 53,001,035 of LR812541.1, forward strand.
AACCATCGCCGCTTCAATGTTTAGTTTGAATCTCTCAGTATTTGGGCTTTGGTCACATTGTCATAGAACAGACAAAACTAGATTGTAGCTTTCTTCTCTTAAAGTACGCATGAAATCAAAACTAACCATATTGATTTTATTAGCTCACATCGCTAGTTTTGTGGTGAACAATTCATCTGTGTGTAACCTTTAATTGAAATCTGCAAATGCACTTCCTGTTTGTTTTCAGTTGAATTCTCAGAATATATCTGTCTGAGGTATTGGCGGGGCTAACCACGCCCCTCCAGCTGTCAGTTTTGACAACAAGCAGAAATGGTGAGCAGGAGGAGTCTGTTAGGTTGTAATAACTCCTCCCAAACTCTTTCCCCATCTTTCTGAATGAAAAATGCCTACTTTACTACATCCAATCAGCTCGCAGTAGATAAAAACAAGCCACGCCCACTGTTTACTCATTTAATATTCCGTTTCTCTAGGAACTGCGTCACAATATGAAAAAAAACAGTCGCAGCTTCCGGGTTATGCAGACTTTAAAGGGCCACGAACCCCCCTGTCTCAGCAGGGTGTTTTCACACCTCTGTTTTGAAAATAGTCAGGAAAGTGGGCGTGTCCAGCTCTGGGAGTGTGGGAGTGTCGGGGGAGGGAAAGAGGGTAAGATTTGCATAGAAGGGAGTTTCCATTTGGGCACGCGCTAAATTTCACAGGCAAAACAAACACACAGAGGCTGATTTGATACCGCATGGCGAATGAGAGAAAAAAAATCCTCCGCATTTCTCTGTAACTTATGTAATCGGTAGGTAGCGTCAGAAAGCCGTGTGTGTATAGACTATCCTGTCACAAAATGCAGCGAAAATCCTGCACGACGGGAATAGTTTGTGTTTACATGTTTACACTCGGAGAGCAGCATTTAAACAAAGGGCACTGCACTGCAAACACTTACCAAATCTGTAGACAGACAATCAAACTGGAGCTGTGTCTTTTTATTAAAAGTAGACACGCGGCAAATCCGGATTTCACCATTTCCAGATGAGAAAAAGCTCTCGGGTAAAAATGTTCCTTACAAACGCGTTTCTGTCGCGTGCCGCGTGCACTGTAATCCACACGTGAGTCCAGCTGCGCTCTCATAGAGGGAAAATGAAAACAAAACCTTCGTTGCAACACCTACGACTCTTGTCTTGAAATTCTTGTACTTTCACTTGTTTTGGCAACACAACGTGGCGTCTCTCTGCCATCTGAACACTGTAAACTGGTAAACAGTCTCCGGAGCTATCATGCATATTAATGAAGTTTCACGTCATACACAATAGAGCGCGCTGATTGGTTTGAAGCACGTCTTTCTCATGAATTAATGCCGCACACTCAGAGACGTCACTATGTCCTCGAAAAGACAGACAGCCACTCTCCACTCTGGATTTACACCTAAGTATCTCATGGCCGTGACGCAGCTTCAAAAATTCGTTTCAAACCGGAAGAACCAATTTGCTCAAAATAACGCAAAAACAACCAATTTTCACTTTTTAGTGCAATATATGAGTCCTAATAGTGTTTATAGCAGCGTGGGACACAGATATGACTGTCAACAGCTCAAAAAATGTGTTTTGGTGTTTCGTGACCCTTTAAGTGTAGTGCTTTTTGCTTATTGAAGTGCAGTTCGATCACAGAAATTTGAACAGATCTTTAAATCCCAGTTTCTTTGCAAATCCTGTCCTGTGGTTCCTATATGTGTTACTATGGACACATGTTAATATACGCCTGTCAATCAATATCAGTGGGCGGGGAAAACCGTCATTTTTCAGTGAGCCTCAAAATCACTGGGATTTAGATCCTATTTTAATGTAAGGAAATTTTAGAAAAGAGACCTGTTGTGTTCGTGCTGACCAGCTGCATTGCTGTCTGGTATGGGAGCTGCAGTGCTGCCGACCCTCCAGCGCACAGTGAACACAGCTTGGTTCTCAACTCCAGTCCTCGGGCCCCCCTGCCCTGCACATTTTGTATGTCTTCCTTACTTAACACACCTGATTCAGATCATCAGCTCATTAACAGCGAGATCCATGAACTTATCCTTGTGTGTCAAATAAGAGAGACACAAAATGTGCAGGGCGGGGGGGCCCGAGGACTGGAGTTGTGAACCACTGATCATCGGTGCCCCTCTATCCTCCATTCAGCACATTTTCCTCTTACGGAGCTCCAGCAATGCTAGCAGGGTTGTGAAAGACTCCACTCATCCATTCCACAGACTCTACCAGCTGCTGCCATCAGGAAGAAGGTTTCAGAGTATTAGGGCGCACTCACACTATGCTATCCAAACCATGCCCAGGCCCGTTTCCTGGATCATTTGAGAAGTGTGAGTGCTCTGAATCGGGCTCAGGCGCGGTTCAGTTGGCCGGCCCTGGCCCGGTTGGAAGAGGTGGGCCAGAGAGCGGTTTACTTGGGCTCAAGCGCGGTACGATTGTGAGTGCAAAGTGCGCCTGAGCCAGAAACTGAAGACGAGACGTGACTTTTAAGGGACTGATTGATATGGATGTATTAATCAATCTTACTGTTCAATGAACGTATACTGTCATAGATTATTAAAGACGCAAACCCCTCACTGCACCACAGCTGCACCTTCAGCAAACCTCCTAACTCCTGCAGCACGAGGACTTTATGATTGTTTATGAGCGTCAAAAGTGGCTGATCTGTTCGGCGAAATATTTGACTGCATGTCGGCGCATATCAAACGACTAAAGCGATATAAAGAAATCTCCACTGTGCTGAGCGAGAGCGCTTCTCTTCTTATGCTGCGTTCACACCAGACGCGGAAAGCGCGGCAAAATCGCGCTATTCGCGAGTAAATAGACGCGTGAACATTTGAGTTTACTCGCTTCATTCGCGCGTCAGACTCCGCTTCATTCGCGCGTCAAACTCCGCTTCATTCGCGCGTCAAATTCACTTCAGAACAGACGCGGATTTGCGTCATGGGCAGGGCTTCTGTCTGCTCGGTGAATGTAGCTTCGTTGCTAAATGGCTAACATGGATTTTATTGATAAAATAAAATGTGTTTATGTGCTTTATGAAGGCTGTAAAACAGCGTCGATACGTTTGGAGCAGTGTCTGAGTCCACTAGATACTTTCAGAGGTGCACCCAGCGCTGTGAGCTCATAAACTCCTCCAGAAACTTAACCTGGATGACTGGGGCTTCCAGCGGTGCTTCTGACTGAGCCAAGCCCAGTTTGATGAACTGTTGTCGGTGTCGGCTGGAGGATTTCCCCCGGGACACCAACAACAGGGGCTACGTCACAATCATGCTCCCACAAGAGCAAGCTCCTGATTGGTTAACGCGGCGCGAATGTCCGCAGAAGTTCAGATATTTGAACTCGAGCGATTTGCGCGTTAAGCGCGTCAAACGTTCAATTCGCGCGTATCGCGCCATTCGCGCCGCGCCATTCGCGCAATTCGCTTCATTTGCGCCGCGGATTCGCGTCATTCGCGCCACAGGATGCCTATTCGCGCGTTTGCATTGACTTAACATGTTAATCACTCGCGCTTGACGCTTCTTCCGCGTCTGGTGTGAACGCAGCATTAAACTGAATAGCGCATCATCGATGACGTAAGCGTGCCCAGGCACGAATGCAATGCGAGTGCGGGCCGTCGGGGGAGACGGGAGGGAGACAATCACGCTTCGGCCAGGTTTAAGGCAACCGTACATAGTGTGAATATGCCCTTAAAGCCTGCTCGGCTAGACTACTCAACAACTTCTTCCCACAGGCTGTTAGAGCCCTCAACTCCAGTCAACGTACCCCCCTCTGAAATCTCATTCACCTCCACCCTATGCATTCCTGAGTATGTCCCATACAGGTGAGTGGGCTTAACAAACCCCCTTTATCTCTCTGACTCCTGCACCATGTTGCACATTCACACTATAGACACTTTCTTAATCCCTCCATGTCTCTTGGAAACATTGTGCTTCATTCAGTTTAGTGGGCTTGACAAACCACCTGTAGAAACACTCTTCTCCCTTAAGCCTGGTTAGTTCGCTTGAGTGCACGCAGCGAATGTGACGTCATCGCGGATTTTGCGGAGGTTCGCTTTGGGTGCGGGCGACATGATTTCGGCTGGCGGAGCGCACGTTTTTTTTTTTTTTTTGAGACTCGAGCGAACAGTGCGCGCGCCGCTGCGTTTGATTTGAATATGAAACACTTTGAAGAGATTTTATCTGAAACAGCTACGACTGTACAGACATCTTCATGATCCATGATCATAGAGATAACCTGATGAACAATAATTCTTGGCTAGAAATTGCAACAGCCATGGGAAAGGAGAAAAGCTTTTGTTATAAAGTTTGGTAAAACCTGAGGGATAAGTTTGTTAAAGCCAAAAGAGGCCATGGCAAGAGTGAAGACCCATGTACACAATTACAGAATATGTTTTTCCACTATTCATAGGTATAACACTGATGTAGAATGTTTACAATTTTAAATTTAAAACAATTTAATAGTTACAAAACTATAATTAAGGAACAAATTAATAATAATATTTGATCCTATCGCTTTACAATATACTGATGTCTGTTTTTCTAGGCTTTATTGGTGATAATGGTCATCAACGTTGGACCATTATTGCCTTTTTAGCTTATAAGTAACGTTATAGGACAGATACTAGCCAGACAATACTGTGTGAATTGTGGAGCGGGCTAAATCTAAAAAAATCATCAGTAATTTTTAGTAAGTGTACTTTATTTTTTGCTTTTATTCCTGCCATTATAAAAAAATATATTTGTAGAGCAACCCATGTTCTGTTGTCATTAATATTTTAATAAACTTTAATAGGTAAAACTGTCTGAGATATGAATAAAAGCAAGTGATGCATCAAAGTTTGATTAAAAAAATCTGGAATGTTACAAAAATCCTTATAATCATTAAAATAATTTATAAAAAAAATTAGTTTAAAATCTTGAATGATATTTAAAATATGACGTAGTTCAGAAAACTTTCTACTTCTCTGTTTACCCGTCTGACTTTACGGTCCGTTTCATTTGACCGCCCCCTGTCGTTTTAAAGAATGTCACAACGTCGAACTCGGCAAGTATAAAAGCCTCGTCCGTTTCGTTAGGTGCGCGCGCAGTCAGTGGAGGTGCGCCAGGCGAAAGTATAAATCCAGCTTTATGCACCTGACACTTTTTCTAAACTCCATCTTACAAGGACCCAATAATGAAAAGGATGTTTACTATAAATAAGTTTACCACAATCATGTTGCCCTGCTTGCTTCAACCTTAAATACCTCTTTTGCACAATATTCAACCTTTAACACCTCTCTTGCACAATATCCTGCACAACATTGTTCAGTCTCATGTAAAAGTACTTGTATAGCCTGTCTTATATGTATAGTTAGTTAAGTATCTCATAGCATTTGCTAGTTATCCATAGGGGTTATTTAAAATAGCTCTTATGTCCAGTGTTGTGTTTGTGCTTATGATTATTTATGTAGTACCGTTGTCCTGCGAGACCAACCCGATCTCACGAGGAAACCTAAGTATTTTACGTTTTGTCAGTTTAGTGACTAATTCGTACGATTTTTAAAAAGGAGGCGTGGCACCTAACCCCACCCCTAACCCCAACCGTCATTGGGTGATGAGCAAATCGTACTAATTTGTACGAATTAGATTGTGCGAATTCAAACGAATTAGCCACTAAATCAAAAAGTTACGAATTTCCGTGAGATTGCGTTGGCGAGTCAACTGTCTCCTCTGTATGTCCACACATGTAGCGTAATGACAATAAATCTTGACTTGACTTATACCTACACACTTTCCTAGTCAAACAGCTTCCAAAATGTTGATTGTGCACGATAGGCGCCCTTTAAATCCCATCCTACAGTATCTTTGGCTCTGTTTGTGCTGCAGGTTCCGCGCCGGGTTCAAGCGGGTGTTTCGCTGGTGTCCCTTTATTCAGATGTCGAACTGTGATGAGCTGGAGCTCCAGACGGCTCGTTTTCAGCAGCAGCGGCAGAGCAGTGTGTTCACGGTCACGCGTATGGAGTCGGACGCCAGCGCTGCCATCAGCAGACGCAAGAGCTCCAGCACCAGCCGCTGCAGCGTCAGGAGCCAATCACGACCCTCCGCCCGGCCGCCGCACAATGGAGCTCCACACGGAAGCATCAGCTGCGTTCCCGAAACTCTGAGCTGAGTGGAGCGATAAACAGAGCTGTGGATGCACCTTATTGGAAAAAAACTGACATTGCAATACAGTGTTAACAGTTTCCTGTACAGTAACTCACTGGCAGCAGTTCACCAGTAACTTACTGTAAATCAATTACAGCAAAAATACGTATATGTATTACATTTAGCTCTATTTATCTTGCTGTATATGTGTTTACAGTATTGTATATCTTTACTGTAAAATATATAGTAATTTTTACAATGCAACTTTAAAATACAGTAACATACTGCATATTACACAGTTCATATTACAGTTTAGTTCACATGTAACTTACTTTAAATCAGTTACAACAAAAATACTGTATTTACATTTACAGCACACTTTTATTTGGCTGTATATGTATTATTTACAGAATTGTGTGTATATCTTTACTGTAAAATATACAGTAATTATAACGATGCAACTTTAAAATACAGCAACTGTCCTACAGTAAAATACAGTTCATATTAAAGTTAAATACTTCTACTGAATACTTCTATCAGTGGGACGAATTTTCACCTTTTATTACGCAGGATAGTGGAGGTTATTGACAGGAGAATAAAGAGAAAGGAAGGATTAGGAAAGGGTGCCGTGAGCACCTCAGTGTTATAATTTCGACTCATAGTTTCGAATCAGTTTTAATTTTAATATATCATAGTTTTGACTTGCTAAGTCATAATTTGTTTCATAATTTTGACATTTTATGTCTTAATATTGACTTTTTAAGTCAATTTCGATTTTATATCCAGTCATTTTGTCTTTATAAGTCATAATTCTGACTTATTAAGGTAAATCATTTTTTAAGTAGTTCATTTTTTAATTTAAACTTTTTATATTGTAATATATATAATTAAAATTTTTAAGTCATGCTTTTGACTTTTTGTCTCAATTTCGACTTGTCATAATTTCAACTTTACATCTGGTCATTTTGTCTTCATAAATCATAATTCCAACTTTCTGAAGTAAATCATAATTTCAGCATTTTTAAATCGTAATTTCGATTTTGAAGTTTTAAGTAATAATTTTGACTTTTGGTGTCATAATTCCAACTTAAGTCATCATTTCAACTTTAAGTCAAGTCATAACTTTGACTTTTTAGGTCAGAAATTTCACTTTTTGTCTCATAATTTAGACTTTAATGTCTTAATTTTGACTTTTTAAGCCAATTTTGAATTCATATCTGGTAATTGTGTCTTTGTAAGTCTGAATTCTGACTTGCTGAAGTAAATCATAATTTCAATTTTTTTATTTATATTGTAATTTTGATGGGCAGCACGGTGGCGCGGTGGGTAGCACAATCACATCAGAGCAAGAAGGTCGCTGGTTTGAGCCTCGGCTGGGTCAGTTGGCGTTTCTGTGTGGAGTTTGCATATTCTCCCCGCGTTGGCGTGGGTTTCCTCCGGGTGCTCCGGTTTCCCCCACAGTCCAAAGACATGCGGTATAGGTGACTTGGCTGAGCTAAAATTGTCCGTAGAGTTTGAGTGTGTATGGATGTTTCCCAGTGGTGGGTTGCAGCTGGAAGGCCATCCGCTGCGTAAAACATATGCTGGATAAGTTGGCGGTTCATTCCGCTGTGGCGACTCCAGATTAATAAAGGGACTAAGCCGAAAAGAAAATGAACGAATGAATCATAACTTGTGATGTGAAGTCATAACTGCACATTTTTAAGTCATAATTTTGACTTTTTGTGCCACATTTTTGACTTTATATCTGGTCATTTTGTCTTCATAAATCATAATTCTGACTTGCTGATAAAAATCATAATTTCAACATTTTTAAATCGAATTTCGACTTTGACTTTTTTAAGTAATAATTTCAACTTTTGGTGTCATAATTCCAACTTTTCAAATCATAATATTGACTTGCTAGGTCATAATCAAATCATAACTTTGACTTTTTAAGTAAGAATTTAGACTTTTTGTCTCATAATTTTTACTTTTATTTGACTTTATATAATAAAAATATACTTTTTCTACTTTATATAATATAAATTCATTCATTCATTTATTTTATTTTCGGCTTAGCCCCTTTATAAATCCGGGGTTGCCACAGCGGAATGAACCGCCAACTTATCCAGCACATTTTTACGCAGTGGATGCCCTTCCAGCTGCAACCCGCCTCTGGGAAACATCCATACACACTCATACACTACGGACAATTTAGCTTACCCAATTCACCTGTACAGTATGTCTTTGGACGCGAACGCAGGGAGAACATGCAAACTCCACACAGAAACGCCAACTGACCCAGCCGAGGCTCGAACTATAGCGACCTTCTTGCTGTGAGATGACAGCACTACCTACTGCACCACTGCGTCGCCTATATAATATAAATATACTTTATAGTTCTAACTTGCTGAAGTAAATCATAATTTCAACATTTTTAAATCGTAATTTCGATTTTGAAGTTTTAAGTAATACTTTTGACTTTTGGTGTCATAATTCCAACTGTAAGTCATCATTTCAACTGTAAGTCAAGTCATAACTTTGACTTTTTAGGTCAGAAATTTCACTTTTTGTCTCATAATTTAGACTTTAATGTCTTCATTTTGACTTTTTAAGCCAATTTTGAATTCATATCTGGTAATTTTGTCTTTGTAAGTCTGAATTCTGACTTGCTGAAGTAAATCATAATTTCAATTTTTTTATTTATATTGTAATTTCGATGGGCAGCACGGTGGCGCGGTGGGTAGCACAATAACCTCACAGCAAGAAGGTCGCTGGTTTGAGGCTCGGCTGGGTCAGTTGGCGTTTCTGTGTGGAGTTTGCATGTTCTCCCCGTGTTGGCGTGGGTTTCCTCCGGGTGCTCCGGTTTCCCCCACAGTCCAAAGACATGCGGTATAGGTGACTTGGGTAAGCTAAAATTGTCCGTAGAGTATGAGTGTGTGTGGATGTTTCTCAGTGATGGGTTGCAGCTGGAAGGGCATCCGCTGCGTAAAACATATGCTGGATAAGTTGGCGGTTCATTCCGCTGTGGCGACTCCAGATTAATAAAGGGACTAAGCCGAAAAGAAAATGAATGAATGAATCATAACTTGTGATTTGAAGTCTTAACTGCACATTTTTAAGTCATATTTTGACTTTTTGTGCCACAATTTTGACTTTACATCTGGTCATTTTGTCTTCATAAGTCATAATTCCAACTTTCTGAAGTAAATCATAATTTCAACATTTTTAAATCGAATTTCAACTTTGACTTTTTTAAGTAATAATTTCAACTTTTGCTGTCATAATTCCAACTTTTCAAATCATAATATTGACTTGCTAGGTCATAATCAAGTCATAACTTTGATTTTTTAAGTAAGAATTTCAACTTTTTGTATCATAATTTTTACTTTTTATGTCTTAATTTTGACATTTTGTCTCATAATTTTTACTTTTACTTGACTTTATATAATAAAAATATACTTTTTCTACTTTATATAATATAAATTCATTCATTCATTTATTTTCTTTTCAGCTTAGCCCCTTTATAAATCCGGGGTTGCCACAGCGGAATGAACCGCCAACTTATCCAGCACATTTTTACGCAGCGGATGCCCTTCCAGCTGCAACCCGCCTCTGGGAAACATCCATACACACTCATACACTACGGACAATTTAGCTTACCCAATTCACCTGTACAGCATGTCTTTGGACTGTGGAGGAAACCCACGCGAACGCAGGGTGAACATGCAAACTCCACACAGAAACGCCAACTGACCCAGCCGAGGCTCGAACTATAGCGACCTTCTTGCTGTGAGGCGACAGCACTACCTACTGCACCACTGCGTCGCCTATATAATATAAATATACTTTATAGTTCTAACTTGCTGAAGTAAATCATAATTCCAACTTTTCAAATCATAATTTTGACTTGAGTCATCATTTCAACTTACAGTTGAAGTCAGAATTATTGAACCCGCTTTGAATTTTTTTTCTTTTTTAAATATTTCCCAAATTATGTTTAACAGAACAAGGAAATTTTCACAGTATGTCTGATAATATTTTTTCTTTCTGAGAAAGTCTTATTTGTTTTATTTCGGCTAGAATAAAAGCAGCTTTTAATTTTTTAAAACCCATTTTAAGGTCAATATTATTAGCCCCTTTAAGCTATATATTTTTTCCTGATAGTCTACAGAACAAACCATCATTATACAATAACTTGCCTAATTACCCTAACCTACCTAGTTAACCTAATTAACCTAGTTAAGCCTTTAAATGTCACTTTAAGCTGTATAGAAGTGTCTTGAAGAATATCTAGTCAAATATTATTTACTGTCATCATGGCAAAGATAAAATAAATCAGTTATTAGAGATGAGTTATTAAAACTATTATGATTAGAAATGTGTTGAAGAAATCTGCTCTCCGTTAAACAGAAATTGGGGAAAAAAATAAACAGGGGGGCTAATAAATCAGGGGGTTGAATAATTCTGATTACAACTGTAAGTCAAGTCATAACTTTGACTTTTTAGGTCAGAAATTTCACTTTTTGTCTCATAATTTAGACTTTAATGTCTTAATTTTGACTTTTTAAGCCAATTTTGAATTCATATCTGGTAATTTTGTCTTTGTAAGTCTGAATTCTGACTTGCCGAAGTAAATCATAATTTCAACTTTTTTATTTATATTGTAATTTCGATGGGCAGCACGGTGGCGCAGTGGGTAGCACAATCACCTTACAGCAAGAAGGTCGCTGGTTTGAGCCTCGGCTGGGTCAGTTGGCGTTTCTGTGTGGAGTTTGCATGTTCTCCCAGTGTTTGCGTTGGTTTCCTCCGGGTGCTCCGGTTTCCCCCACAGTCCAAAGACATGCGGTATCGGTGAATTAGGTAAGCTAAAATTGTCCGTAGAGTATGAGTGTGTATGGATGTTTCCCAGTGATGGGTTGCAGCTGGAAGGCCATCCGCTGCGTAAAACATATGCTGGATAAGTTGGCGGTTCATTCCGCTGTGGCGACTCCAGATTAATAAAGGGACTAAGCCGAAAAGAAAATGAATGAATGAATCATAACTTGTGATTTGAAGTCATAACTGCAAATTTTTAAGTCATATTTTTGACTTTTTGTGCCACAATTTTGACTTTATATCTGGTCATTTTGTCTTCATAAATCATAATTCCAACTTTCTGAAGTAAATCATAATTTCAACATTTTTAAATCGAATTTCAACTTTGACTTTTTTAAGTAATAATTTAAACTTTTGGTGTCATAATTCCAACTTTTCAAATCATAATATTGACTTGCTAGGTCATAATCAAGTCATAACTTTGACTTTTTAAGTAAGAATTTTGCCATTTTGTCTCATAATTTTTACTTTTACTTGACTTTATATAATAAAATATACTTTTTCTACTTTATATAATATAAATTCATTCATTCATTCATTTTCTTTTCGGCTTAGCCCCTTTATAAATCCGGGGTTGCCACAGCGGAATGAACCGCCAACTTATCCAGCACATTTTTACGCAGCGGATGCCCTTCCAGCTGCAACCCACCTCTGGGAAACATCCATACACACTCATACACTACGGACAATTTAGCCTACCCAATTCACCTGTACAGCATGTCTTTGGACTGTGAAGGAAACCCACGCGAACGCAGGGAGAACATGCAAACTCCACACAGAAACGCCAACTGACCCAGCCGAGGCTCGAACTATAGCGACCTTCTTGCTGTGAGGCGACAGCACTACCTACTGCACCACTGCGTCGCCTATATAATATAAATATACTTTATAATTCTAACTTGCTGAAGTAAATCATAATTTCAACATTTTTAAATCGTAATTTCGATTTTGAATTTTTTAGTAATACTTTTGACTTTTGGTGTCATAATTCCAACTTTTCAAATCATAATTTTGACTTGAGTCATCATTTCAACTTACAGTTGAAGTCAGAATTATTGAACCCGCTTTGAATTTTTTTTCTTTTTTAAATATTTCCCAAATTATGTTTAACAGAACAAGGAAATTTTCACAGTATGTCTGATAATATTTTTTCTTCTGGAGAAAGTCTTATTTGTTTTATTTCGGCTAGAATAAAAGCAGTTTTTAATTTTTTAAAACCCATTTTAAGGTCAATATTATTAGCCCCTTTAAGCTAAATATTTTTTCAATAGTCTACAGAACAAACCATCATTATACAATGACTTGCCTAATTACCCTAACCTGCCTAGTTAACCTAATTAACTTAGTTAAGCCTTTAAATGTCACTTTAAGCTGTATAGAAGTGTCTTGAAGAATATCTAGTCAAATATTATTCACTGTCATCATGACAAAGATAAAATAAATCAGTTATTAGAGATGAGTTTTTAAAACTATTATGATTAGAAATGTGCTGAAGAAAAATTCTCTCCGTTAAACTGAAATTGGGGAGAAAAAAAAACAGGGAGGCTAATAAATCAGGGGGTTGAATAATTCTGATTACAACTGTAAGTCAAGTCATAACTTTGACTTTTTAGGTCAGAAATTTCACTTTTTGTCTCATAATTTAGACTTTAATGTCTTCATTTTGACTTTTTAAGCCAATTTTGAATTCATATCTGGTAATTTTGTCTTTGTAAGTCTGAATTCTGACTTGCTGAAGTAAATCATAAATTCAACTTTTTTATTTATATTGTAATTTCGATGGGCAGCACGGTGGCGCAGTGGGTAGCACAATTACCTCACAGCAAGAAGGTCGCTGGCTTGAGCCTCGGCTGGGTCAGTTGGCGTTTCTGTGTGGAGTTTGCATGTTCTCCCCGCGTTGGCGTGGGTTTCCTCCGGGTGCTCCGGTTTCCCCCACAGTCCAAAGACATGCGGTATAAGTGAATTGGGTCAGCTAAAATTGTCCGTAGAGTATGAGTGTGTATGGATGTTTCCCAGTGATGGGTTGCAGCTGGAAGGGCATCCGCTGCGTAAAACATATGCTGGATAAGTTGGCGGTTCATTCCGCTGTGGCGACTCCAGATTAATAAAGGGACTAAGCCGAAAAGAAAATGAACGAATGAATCATAACTTGTGATTTGAAGTCATAACTGCAAACTTTTAAGTCATAATTTTGATCTTTTATGCCACAATTTTGACTTTATATCTGGTCATTTTGTCTTCATAAGTCATAATTCCGACTTGCTGATAAAAATCATAATTTCGACTTTGGCTTTTTATGTAATACTTTAGACTTTTTGTGTCATAATTTCAACTTTTAAATCATCATTTTGAATCTTACCTGGCAGAGATTGGCCTCCATATGTCTTGTTTTTCTAATGCACATACACAGACCAACATTTGATTCCTAAAGGTAAACAAGATGGACATTCTCGCAGTTTGTGTTTACTGGTAAAGCATGTGTGGCATTAAGGAAAAGCTGATGTGGCAGTGTGTGCCCAGTAATTGTACATGTGTGTGTCTTTTACACCTGTTGCATGTTGTTTTGTTGGCTTGCACAACACCGTCTCATTAGCTGTGTGTCCATATAACAAGCAGTATGATCATAATAATTATAATAAAGGGATGTTTCACCGCGTATCGTCACCTGTGTGTTGGTCAGAACAACTATGTGTGTGTGTGTGTGTGTGTCATTTGCTGTAATTCACACTTACTGACTGAACCAGTGACGTTCATTGAGTTAGTGGTAATGAGCACTAGCAATGCTAATTACAGTGTGTATTCGTGTGTGCAGATTTGAAACGCAGATTACAGATGGCCCACAGCCATATCACCCTGCAGCCCAAGACCGGTTACTCACTGAAGCTAAGCAGGGCTGAGCCTCGTCGGTATCTGGATGGGAGACCACATGGCAAAACTAGGTTGCGGTTGGTGTTAGTGAGGCCAGCAGGTGGCGCTCAACCTGCGGTATGTGTGCGTCCTAACGCCCCAGTATAGTGAACGGAACGCTATACTGTCAGTGGGCGCCGTCTTTCGGATGAGACGTTAAAACCGAGGTCCTGACTCTCTGTGGTCATTAAAAATCCCATGGCACTTCTGGTAAAGAGTAGGGGTGTAACCCCGATGTCCTGGCCAAATTCCCTCTATCGGCCCTTACGATCATGGCCTCCCAATCATCCTCATCCACCAAACTGGCTGTATCTCTGTCTCTCCATTCCACCAATAGCTGGTGTGTGATGAGCGCACTGGCACCGTTGTCCTGTGGCTGCCGTCGCATCATCCAAGTGGATGCTACACACTGGTGGTGGTGTGGAGAGACCCCCCTCATGATTGTGAAGTGCTTTGGGTGTATGGCCATACAAGATAAATGCACTATATAAATACACATTACATAAAGACGAGGTGGTAAATTAAACATAAAGTCATTTAATAGAAAACTGAATTTACAGTAACAGTTTACATCAGGGGTCTCAAACTCGCGGGCCGCAATTGGGACGATAGTTTGTGGCACCCGCCTTAATTTGAAAGTTTAATGTTAGTGCGGCCCGTGAGTTTGATATGCATGGCACTTTACTGCGTTGTGTGTGTAGCTGAACGAACCTACTGTACCAATCACGGTGGGGTTTATGGCTCTCGGGGGCGGGACATCGGCTGGGCTTGACGCAGGCAGAGAAACACTTCCCAATGAGTGAAAGTTACAGCAGCATTGCCATAGAGTGTTTTCTTCAGTGCCTGGCTGGCTGCCTCGTTTCTATTAGGCACACGCGGACATTCGTCCCAAGTTTTTGAAGTTGCTGCCCAGCGGGACATTATAAATATATAAATGTATATAAATCAGTGCTTAATTTGAGCTGGAGCTTGCCGGATCCTGTTCTGGGAAATGTCAGATATTTGTATTTTGCTTTTCCAGTATTTATTTTAATTGATTCGGCATTAACTTGTGCGCGGTGAATACCTGCATGTGTGTGTGTGTGTGTGTGTGTGTGTGTGTGAGAGATAGAGAAAGAGAATGAGTGGATTGTGTGTGCGCGCACGCATGACGGTAGTCATGCGCTAGTTAAAGCAAAATTCACATTTAACTATTGGTCCTGAACAATATTTTCAACCAATCATCTTTGTTTACAATCACTCTCATTGGTTGGTGGTTATTGTTTTGTGTGCAATGGACGCGTGTGATGGAGCATTGTCCTAGATGAAAATCATGTTTTTCTTGAAGGATGCAGACTTCTTCCTGTACCACTGCTTGAAGAAGGTGTCTTCCAGAAACTGGCAGTAGGACTGAGAGTTGAGCTTGACTCCATCCTCAACCCGAAAAGGCCCCACAAGCTCATCTTTGATGATACCAGCCCAAACCAGTACTCCACCTCTACCTTGCTGGCGTCTGAGTCGGACTGGAGCTCTCTGCCCTTTACCGATCCAGCCACGGGCCCATCAAGAATCACTCTCATTTCATCAGTCCATAAAACCTTAGAAAAATCAGTCTTGAGATATTTCTTGGCCCAGTCTTGACGTTTCAGCTTGTGTGTCTTGTTCAGTGGTGGTGGTTTTTCAGCCTTTCTTACCTTGGCCATGTCTCTGAGTATTGCACACCTTGTGCTTTTGGGCACTCCAGTGATGTTGCAGCTCTGAAATATGGCAAAACTGGTGGCAAGTGGCATCTTGGCAGCTGCACGCTTGACTTTTCTCAGTTCATGGGCAGTTTATTTTGCGCCTTGGTTTTTCCACACGCTTCTTGCGACCCTGTTGACTATTTTGAATGAAACGCTTGATTGTTGGATGATCACGCTTCAGAAGCTTGGCAATTTTAAGAGTGCTGCATCCCTCTGCAAGATATCTCACTATTTTTGACTTTTCGGAGCCTGTCAAGTCCTTCTTTTGACCCATTTTGCCAAAGGAAAGGAAGTTGCCTAATAATTATGCACACCTGATATAGGGTGTTGATGTCATTAGACCACACCCCTTCTCATTACAGAGATGCACATCACCTAATATGCTTAATTGGTAATTAGTAAGACAACATGCATAAAGAGGACGATGTGGTCAAAATACTCATTTGCCTAATAATTCTGCACTCCCTGTATAATTAATGAATTATAATATAATAATACTCAATTCTAATCGACAAAATATGAAGCTATGTTACATTTTTATTGTGTTCGTACTCTTAGTTTTGTGAGACAGCTTTGATTTCTTCAGCCTGATTCTTTCATTCACTCTGGAGTGTGTGTGTGTGTATGTCTGATCAGGAGACAAACTGAAATATAGCAGATGACTTGTGTGGCGTTTGTCCAGATGACACACAGACACTGCACAGAAGAACACTGTGTGTGTGTGTGTGTGTGTGTGTGTGTGTGTGTGTGTGTGTGTGTGTGTGTGTGTGTGTGTGTGTGTGTGTGTGTGTGTGTGTGTGTGTGAGTGATGAGAGAGAGAGAGATTCATGATGGTTAAAAGACACTGAGACGGAATGTCATTTTACATTACACACACACACACACACACACACACACACACACACACACACACACATACACACACACACACACACACACACACACACACACACACACACACACACACACACACACACAGTATATACACACACTGGCAGGCCTCTGACTATAAATGGAAGTGGTTTGTGGTTCAAATGATGTTCTCTCTCTCTCACACACACACACACACACACACACACACATGGGCAGCGGTGGCACTGAATTGATCACACTTGTGCTCAGACAGCTGCTCTATAAACAGGAATAAACGGATGTAAACATCAGGACTTTAAAACAAACAGCTTGAGTGACGTGTGACGTTACACACACACACACCTACCTTCAGGACATTAATGCTATGATGAGCAGCGTTCATGTGATCCACACACACACACACACACACACTGATTCACTGTGGTCACGTGCTGCAAGTCTCAGGTCTGTGAATCAGTGTGTGTGTGTGTGTGTGTGTGTGTTTCTGCTGTTTCTCTCTGATCTTTCAGCAGGTGAGACTCACTCATTTTTATCTCTAAACTCTCTTTTCATGCTTTTATCATGCACACACACATTGTTGACGTTTATCATTTATTTTTTATATGCCTTATTATTGGGGATAAATTTGTCCTGGCTGCTAAAAAATCTACATTTGATTTAAAAATTGTACATCTATTTTAATATTTTATAACTCCACACTAAATATAATACATTGTTTTTAAATGGATATAATGGGAATTGCATTGATTTTAATGGAAATTGGGTAACATTTACAATAAAGTTGGATTAGTTCATGTATTTTTTAACATTAACAGTCAATAAACTGTACATTTATAACAGTAATATTCATTTTAATATTGTTTTTAAATGGATATAATGGGAATTGCATTGGTTTTAATGGAAATTGTGCAACATTTACAATAAAGTTGTATTAATTAATGTATTTTTTTAACATTCAAAATCAAACAGTACATTTATTACAGTATTATTCATGTTTATATTATTGTAAATGGTTATAATGTAAACTGCATTGGTTTTAATTGAAATTGGGTAACATTTACAATAAGCTTGTATTAATTAATATATTTTTTAACATTAAAAATCAATAAACAGTACATTTATTACAGTATTATTCATCTTAATATTGTTTTTAAGTGGTTATAATGGGAATTGCATTGGTTTTAATGGAAATTGGGTAACATTTACAATAAAGTTATATTAATTAATGTATTTTTTTAACATTCAAAATCAATAAACAATACATTTATTACAGTAATATTCATCTTAATATTGTTTTTTAAGTGGTTATAATGGTAATTGCATTGGTTTTAATGGAAATTGGGTAACATTTACAATAAAGTTGGATTAGTTCATGTATTTTTTAACATTAACAGTCAATAAACTGTACATTTATAACAGTAATATTCATTTTAATATTGTTTTTAAATGGATATAATGGGAATTGCATTGGTTTTAATGGAAATTGTGCAACATTTACAATAAAGTTGTATTAATTAATGTATTTTTTTAACATTCAAAATCAAACAGTACATTTATTACAGTATTATTCATGTTTATATTATTGTAAATGGTTATAATGTAAACTGCATTGGTTTTAATTGAAATTGGGTAACATTTACAATAAGCTTGTATTAATTAATATATTTTTTAACATTAAAAATCAATAAACAGTACATTTATTACAGTATTATTCATCTTAATATTGTTTTTAAGTGGTTATAATGGGAATTGCATTGGTTTTAATGGAAATTGGGTAACATTTACAATAAAGTTATATTAATTAATGTATTTTTTTAACATTCAAAATCAATAAACAATACATTTATTACAGTAATATTCATCTTAATATTGTTTTTAAGTGGTTATAATGGTAATTGCATTGGTTTTAATGGAAATTGGGTAACATTTACAATAAAGTTGGATTAGTTCATGTATTTTTTAACATTAACAGTCAATAAACAGTACATTTATAACAGTAATATTCATCTTAATATTGTTTTTAAATGGATATAATGGGAATTGCGTTGGTTTTCATGGAAATTGGGCAACATTTACAATAAAGTTGTATTAATTAATGTATTTTTTTAACATTCAAAATCAAACAGTACATTTATTACAGTATTATTCATGTTTATATTATTGTAAATGGTTATAATGTGAACTCATTGATTTTCATGGAAATTGGGTAACATTTACAATAAGCTTGTATTAATTAATATATTTTTTAACATTAAAAATCAATAAACAGTACATTTACTACAGTATTATTCATCTTAATATTGTTTTTAAATGGTTATAATGGGAATTGCATTGGTTTTAATCGAAATTGGGTAACTAAGTACAATAAGGTTGTGTTACTTAACGTATTTATTACCTTTAACAAACAATAAACAGTACATTTATTATAGTATTATTCATCTTTGTTTGTTTAGATTGTAATAATGCATTAGTAAATGTTAAACTATGATTGATAAATGCTGTACAAATATTTGTTCATTATTAGTTCATGTCACTGTAATATGTTAACCAACAGTAACTAATGCAGCCATATTGTAAAGTGTGTTTAAATCTCTAATCTTAATGCAAAGTGTCCCAAAACACACCAGAAGCCATTTAAACGTACTGGTTTTATTGGTTAAAACTGGGTGGGTTTTAATGGTGTATTTAGTGGAGAACATTAGAGATTTTGTAATGGTTTCTACTGTTGTTGTTTTTTTTTTTCAGCAGGGTTTTAACCTGATTAAACTTCCCAAAACCTACTTGGATAGAGTTATCTTCAATTGTAATAATGCATTGAATATGGAATGTCCTCATAATTCACTAAAACAAACATCTGTGTGTGAATGTGGAAGGAATCAGTATGCTTTAATCATTAAACTCTCTTGCTGTGCGTGTGCGTTTGTGTGCGTGCATGTGTGTGTGTATGTGTGTGTGTGTGCATGTGTGTGCGTGTGTGTAGGTTCACGTGGGCCAAAGTTCACTAACAAACACTTGATCGTCTGAGGTGAGAAATGGGTGAGGAAGCACTTCGAGCAGAACAAACCGAAACCTGTGAGTAAACAAAACACACACACACACACACACACACACACACACACACACACACACACACACACACACACACACACACACACACACACACACACACACACACACACACACACACACACACACACACACGCACAGTTAAAATAAGGCTTCATTTGTTAGCACTGGTTAATTGTATTACTACAGCGTGAATAAATGTAAATCTTGTCACTAATTTAAATGTCAATATTTACTACTGCAACATACAACATCAAAAGTTATATGTAATAAATGTATTATTCTTCTCCATACACACCAGACACTTACAAACACAGCAACTGAATGAATGCTAAAATAATTGTACTTGTCATGGCATCTATAAAGTGCTGCTCTCTGTTGATTTGACGTGCTTCTTTTCTCTGCATTTGTGAGTCTCTTTGGATAAAAGCATCTGCTTAATGAATAAATGTAGTTGTACATTACAAATAGCTAAGTAGTGGTTTACTTTGGCTAATGTAAGTGTTTACAAACCTCACTGTAATGCATTTTGCAGTAATGTTTACTGTAGTAATTCACTTAACCTATGAGTGTATTTTTTTCTCAGGTGAGAAAACAGCATCGAGATCAGCTCGATTTTGTGCAAAACTGCAGAGCTGCCCGAAACCTCATGGATTCACTGCCTCCGTCATCACCAAAGGTGTGTGCGACTTTTATTTTTTAAATATTTGTTCATTTATATTTGTATTTTTGTATTTATTTATTTATTTAGTGTGTGCGTGCGTGCGTGCGTGTGACTTTTTAAATGTATTTATGTGTTGCTTTTCATATCACATGATATTAATATTTACAACATCTTCATGCCTTATGTAAGATATGAACATCCTGGAAGTTATCACAGAATAACACCAGATCGGTTTATTCTGTGAGAACAACTGCCTGAATGTGCTTTATCCCACAAAACCTAAACAAAATAGTTTATTAATTATTTAATAAAGGCAAAGCTGACAGAAACTAAAACAGCTGATGGAGTATACACTAACCTGAGCATTATTCAGACACTAGATGGTGCCAAACAGTCAAAACACAAAGCTGACAGAAACTAAATCAGCTGATGGAGTATACACTAACCTGTGCATTATTCAGACACTAGATGGTGCCAAACAGACAAAACACAAAGCTGACAGAAACTAAAACAGCTGATGGAGTATACACTAACCTGAGCATTATTCAGACACTAGATGGCGCCAAACAGTCAAAAACACAAAGCTGACAGAAACTAAAACAGCTGATGGAGTATACACTAACCCGAGCATTATTCAGACACTAGATGGCGCCAAACAGTCAAAACACAAAGCTGACAGAAACTAAAACAGCTGATGGAGTATACACTAACCTGAGCATTATTCAGACACTAGATGGCGACAGTCAAAACACAAAGCTGACATAAACTGAAACAGCTGATGGAGTATACAATAACCTGCACATTATTCAGACACTAGATGGCACCAAACAGTTAAAAACACAAAGCTGACAGAAACTAAAACAGCTGATGGAGTATACACTAACCTGAGCATTATTCAGACACTAGATGGCGACAAACAGTCAAAAACACAGAGCTGACAGAAACTAAAACAGCTGATGGAGTATACACTAACCTGAGCATTATTCAGACACTAGATGGCACCAAACAGTCAAAACACAAAGCTGACAGAAACTAAAACAGCTGATGGAGTATACACTAACCTGAGCATTATTCAGACACTAGATGGCGACAAACAGTCAAAAACACAGAGCTGACAGAAACTAAAACAGCTGATGGAGTATACACTAACCTGTGCATTATTCAGACACTAGATGGCGCCAAACAGTCAAAAACACAAAGCTGACAGAAACTAAAACAGCTGATGGAGTATACACTAACCTGAGCATTATTCAGACACTAGATGGCGCCAAACAGTCAAAACACAAAGCTGACAGAAACTAAAACAGCTGATGGAGTATACACTAACCTGCGCATTATTCAGACACTAGATGGTGCCAAACAGACAAAACACAAAGCTGACAGAAACTAAAACAGCTGATGGAGTATACACTAACCTGCGCATTATTCAGACACTAGATGGCGCCAAAGAGTCAAAAACACAAAGCTGACAGAAACTAAATCAGCTGATGGAGTATACACCAACCTGAGCATTATTCAGACACTAGATGGCACCAAACAGTCAAAAGACAAAGCTGACAGAAACTAAAACAGCTGATGGAGTATACACTAACCTGTGCATTATTCAGACACTAGATGGCGCCAAACAGTCAAAAACACAAAGCTGACAGAAACTAAATCAGCTGATGGAGTATACACTAACCTGCGCATTATTCAGACACTAGATGGCGACAGTCAAAACACAAAGCTGACAGAAACTAAAACAGCTGATGGAGTATACACTAACCTGTGCATTATTCAGACACTAGATGGCACCAAACAGTTAAAAACACAAAGCTGACAGAAACTAAAACAGCTGATGGAGTATACACTAACCTGAGCATTATTCAGACACTAGATGGCGACAAACAGTCAAAAACACAGAGCTGACAGAAACTAAAACAGCTGATGGAGTATACACTAACCTGTGCATTATTCAGACACTAGATGGTGCCAAACAGACAAAACACAAAGCTGACAGAAACTAAAACAGCTGATGGAGTATACACTAACCTGCGCATTATTCAGACACTAGATGGCGCCAAACAGTCAAAACACAAAGCTGACAGAAACTAAAACAGCTGATGGAGTATACACCAACCTGCGCATTATTCAGACACTAGATGGCACCAAACAGTCAAAACACAAAGCTGACAGAAACTAAAACAGCTGATGGAGTATACACCAACCTGCGCATTATTCAGACACTAGATGGCACCAAACAGTCAAAACACAAAGCTGACAGAAACTAAATCAGCTGATGGAGTATACACCAACCTGAGCATTATTCAGACACTAGATGGCACCAAACAGTCAAAAGACAAAGCTGACAGAAACTAAAACAGCTGATGGAGTATACACTAACCTGTGCATTATTCAGACACTAGATGGCGCCAAACAGTCAAAAACACAAAGCTGACAGAAACTAAATCAGCTGATGGAGTATACACTAACCTGCGCATTATTCAGACACTAGATGGCGACAGTCAAAACACAAAGCTGACAGAAACTAAAACAGCTGATGGAGTATACACTAACCTGTGCATTATTCAGACACTAGATGGCACCAAACAGTTAAAAACACAAAGCTGACAGAAACTAAAACAGCTGATGGAGTATACACTAACCTGAGCATTATTCAGACACTAGATGGCGACAAACAGTCAAAAACACAGAGCTGACAGAAACTAAAACAGCTGATGGAGTATACACTAACCTGTGCATTATTCAGACACTAGATGGTGCCAAACAGACAAAACACAAAGCTGACAGAAACTAAAACAGCTGATGGAGTATACACTAACCTGCGCATTATTCAGACACTAGATGGCGCCAAACAGTCAAAAACACAAAGCTGACAGAAACTAAAACAGCTGATGGAGTATACACCAACCTGCGCATTATTCAGACACTAGATGGCACCAAACAGTCAAAACACAAAGCTGACAGAAACTAAAACAGCTGATGGAGTATACACCAACCTGCGCATTATTCAGACACTAGATGGCACCAAACAGTCAAAACACAAAGCTGACAGAAACTAAAACAGCTGATGGAGTATACACTAACCTGCGCATTATTCAGACACTAGATGGCGCCAAACAGTCAAAACACAAAGCTGACAGAAACTAAAACAGCTGATGGAGTATACACTAACCTGCGCATTATTCAGACACTAGATGGCGCCAAACAGTCAAAACCACAAAGCTGACAGAAACTAAATCAGCTGATGGAGTATACACTAACCTGTGCATTATTCAGACACTAGATGGCACCAAACAGTTAAAAACACAAAGCTGACAGAAACTAAAACAGCTGATGGAGTATACACTAACCTGAGCATTATTCAGACACTAGATGGCGACAAACAGTCAAAAACACAGAGCTGACAGAAACTAAAACAGCTGATGGAGTATACACTAACCTGTGCATTATTCAGACACTAGATGGTGCCAAACAGACAAAACACAAAGCTGACAGAAACTAAAACAGCTGATGGAGTATACACTAACCCGAGCATTATTCAGACACTAGATGGCGCCAAACAGTCAAAAACACAAAGCTGACAGAAACTAAAACAGCTGATGGAGTATACACTAACCTGTGCATTATTCAGACACTAGATGGTGCCAAACAGACAAAACACAAAGCTGACAGAAACTAAAACAGCTGATGGAGTATACACTAACCCGAGCATTATTCAGACACTAGATGGCGCCAAACAGTCAAAACACAAAGCTGACAGAAACTAAAACAGCTGATGGAGTATACACTAACCTGCGCATTATTCAGACACTAGATGGCGCCAAACAGTCAAAAACACAAAGCTGACAGAAACTAAATCAGCTGATGGAGTATACACTAACCTGAGCATTATTCAGACACTAGATGGCGCCAAACAGTCAAAAACACAAAGCTGACAGAAACTAAAACAGCTGATGGAGTATACACTAACCTGAGCATTATTCAGACACTAGATGGCGCCAAACAGTCAAAACACAAAGCTGACAGAAACTAAATCAGCTGATGGAGTATACACTAACCTGAGCATTATTCAGACACTAGATGGCGACAAACAGTCAAAAACACAGAGCTGACAGAAACTAAAACAGCTGATGGAGTATACACTAACCTGAGCATTATTCAGACACTAGATGGCGCCAAACAGTCAAAAACACAAAGCTGACAGAAACTAAAACAGCTGATGGAGTATACACTAACCTGTGCATTATTCAGACACTAGATGGTGCCAAACAGACAAAACACAAAGCTGACAGAAACTAAAACAGCTGATGGAGTATACACTAACCTGAGCATTATTCAGACACTAGATGGCGCCAAACAGTCAAAAACACAAAGCTGACAGAAACTAAATCAGCTGATGGAGTATACACTAACCTGCGCATTATTCAGACACTAGATGGCGCCAAACAGTCAAAAACACAAAGCTGACAGAAACTAAAACAGCTGATGGAGTATACACTAACCTGCGCATTATTCAGACACTAGATGGCGCCAAACAGTCAAAAACACAAAGCTGACAGAAACTAAATCAGCTGATGGAGTATACACTAACCTGAGCATTATTCAGACACTAGATGGCGCCAAACAGTCAAAAACACAAAGCTGACAGAAACTAAAACAGCTGATGGAGTATACACTAACCTGAGCATTATTCAGACACTAGATGGCGCCAAACAGTCAAAAACACAAAGCTGACAGAAACTAAAACAGCTGATGGAGTATACACTAACCTGCGCATTATTCAGACACTAGATGGCGACAAACAGTCAAAAACACAGAGCTGACAGAAACTAAAACAGCTGATGGAGTATACACTAACCTGTGCATTATTCAGACACTAGATGGTGCCAAACAGACAAAACACAAAGCTGACAGAAACTAAAACAGCTGATGGAGTATACACTAACCCGAGCATTATTCAGACACTAGATGGCGCCAAACAGTCAAAAACACAAGCTGACAGAAACTAAAACAGCTGATGGAGTATACACTAACCTGTGCATTATTCATACACTAGATGGTGCCAAACAGACAAAACACAAAGCTGACAGAAACTAAAACAGCTGATGGAGTATCACTAACCCGAGCATTATTCAGACACTAGATGGCGCCAAACAGTCAAAACACAAAGCTGACAGAAACTAAAACAGCTGATGGAGTATACACTAACCTGCGCATTATTCAGACACTAGATGGTGCCAAACAGACAAAACACAAAGCTGACAGAAACTAAAACAGCTGATGGAGTATACACTAACCTGCGCATTATTCAGACACTAGATGGCGCCAAACAGTCAAAAAACCAAAGCTGACAGAAACTAAATCAGCTGATGGAGTATACACTAACCTGAGCATTATTCAGACACTAGATGGCGCCAAACAGTCAAAAACACAAAGCTGACAGAAACTAAACAGCTGATGGAGTATACACTAACCTGAGCATTATTCAGACACTAGATGGCGCCAAACAGTCAAAACACAAAGCTGACAGAAACTAAATCAGCTGATGGAGTATACACTAACCTGAGCATTATTCAGACACTAGATGGCGACAAACAGTCAAAAACACAGAGCTGACAGAAACTAAAACAGCTGATGGAGTATACACTAACCTGAGCATTATTCAGACACTAGATGGCGCCAAACAGTCAAAAACACAAAGCTGACAGAAACTAAATCAGCTGATGGAGTATACACTAACCTGAGCATTATTCAGACACTAGATGGCGCCAAACAGTCAAAAACACAAAGCTGACAGAAACTAAAACAGCTGATGGAGTATACACTAACCTGAGCATTATTCAGACACTAGATGGCGCCAAACAGTCAAAACACAAAGCTGACAGAAACTAAAACAGCTGATGGAGTATACACTAACCTGCGCATTATTCAGACACTAGATGGCGCCAAACAGTCAAAAACATAAAGCTGAGAGAAACAGCTGATATGTTACACTGATTGTGTTTGTTTGTGTATGTGTATGTTTATGTGTGTTTTCAGCTCTGCTGGGGCTGCTTTTGTTTGGGGTAGTCTGGGCCGTGACAGGTCCTGCATGTTTGCCAGGACAGAACTTCTTCGGTCTGGTCATTCTGTTCTTGTCTGCTGTGTGTGGAGGAAACTCATCAGTGTCTTCACATTACCCAGAATGCCTCCAATACCAGCTCTGTTAGGTACACACACACACACACACACCACACACA
>LR812541.1:53027603-53030103 GCA_903798195.1 Danio kyathit
CTAATGCTGCATTAGAAGGTTTCACCTTGTGATACCAGTGTACTTACATGGTAACTCAACAGGAACTGTCCACTTAATATAAAGTGTAAAATGGTCACAAATTACTGTGTAACTTGTAGAAATATCTTCTATGCAACACTTACAGTGTAGTTACATGGTAACTCCACAGGAACGGTCCACAATATAAAGTTTAAAATAAAATTCATTTTCGTTTCGTCCTAGTCCCTTTATTAATCTGGGGTCGCCACAGCGGAATGAACCGCCAACTTATCCAGCATATGTTTTACACAGTGAATGCCCTTCCAGCTGCAACCCATCTAAGCCGAAAAGAAAATGAATAAATGTATGAACAGTCATTTGTGACCATTTTACACTTTAT
Organism: Danio kyathit; assembly: GCA_903798195.1. Taxonomy (NCBI): domain Eukaryota; kingdom Metazoa; phylum Chordata; class Actinopteri; order Cypriniformes; family Danionidae; genus Danio; species Danio kyathit. Next base: position 53,027,983 of record LR812541.1, read on the forward strand.
ATTGAGTGGATCCTGTGGATTTACCATGCAAGTACACGTGTATCACAAGGTGAAACCTTCTAATGCAGCCATACAGTGTTCACAAGTACATGATCTGCAAACAGGTGTGGAAGTGGGAAAACATCTGCAAGTACATATTGTTGTTACACAATGCACTTACATAATTCTTGTTACAGATGTGTACTTTCCTAGTGTTGTTACCAATGTCCTGTTACACATTTGTACTTACACATACTATTCAGTTGGTTGTTACATGAGTGTAGTTACACCAGTATACACAAGTAAATACTCTGTACCAGTGTGTACATACACTGTAGTTACATACTACTTACACATCTAATTACCATGTAAGTTCACAGGTATAAGCGACACAATATAAAGTGGGACCAATAAATTACTATAATACAGATAATATACAAATAATAAAAACAAAGTAAAGAATAATAATAAGAAGAAGAATAACAAGAAGGAAATATATATAAAGGCATGTTCAATGACAACATGTTTGTGCACTTGTGAAGATTTCAGTTCTGTTTTTGAATAAAGGGTTGGAAATGAATGCTTTTCTTTTCTTTTTATCCGATTCATCAATTAATCGAAAAAACAATCGACATATCAATCGATTATTAAAATAACCGTTAGTTGCAGCCCTAAAAACCTTCAAAGATTGAAGATGCTGATGAGCGTTAAACACATCATAACAGTCTTGTGGAAAGGTTGTGTCTTTACTGATTGTTGAGTGATGTGTGTGTGTGTGTTTGTGTGTAGTTTTGTGCTGGCCGCGGTCTCTCCGGCTGTGGTGGTTCCCTCTATGCTGCTCCTGCAGGCTGAGGGTTTGGGGGTTCAGAAAGGAGTTCCTACACTTCTGATGGCTGCTGGGAGCTTCGATGATATTCTGGCCATCACTGGGTTCACAACATGCCTGGGCATCGCCTTCGGAACCGGTATATCACACACACACACATAACAAACACACACACACATAACACATACTGTACATAACACACACACATAACACATAATGTATTTACACACACAAAAATACAAACACATACATAAACATACAAATACACACACACATAACACATATGTACACAATACACAAACATGCACACACACTACACATACTAAACAAACAAAGTACACATACTGACTTACACACTACACAAATACACTTGCACAGAAACAAATACACACATGATTGTTGTCATTTTTTATCCTAAAACCCCCAACGTGTGTGTGTGTGTGTGTGTGTGTGTGTGTGTGTGTGTGTGTGTGTGTGTGTGTGTGTGTGTGTGTGTGTGTGTGTGTGTGTGTGTGTGTGTGTGTGTGTGTGTGTGTGTGTGTGTGTTGTTCAAAGGCTCCACATGGATGAATGTGGGTAAAGGAGTGCTGGAGGTGCTGGCAGGAGTTCTGGCAGGAGGAGTGATGGGGATCCTGCTGCATTTGTTCCCCAGCGAGGACCAGGTGACACACACACACACTTCAGCACACACTACACAGGCTCACACACACATTTCAGCGCACACTACACATGCTTTCTCTCTCACACACACACACATTTCAGCACACACTACACATGCTTTCTCTCTCTCTCTCACACACGCACACATTTCAGCACACACTACACATGCACGCACACACATTTTAACAATACACACACTCATACACACACATTTGAGCTCGCATGCACATGCACATACAGACACAACACACATTTGAGCACACACAAGCTACAAGCTCACTACAGTGCACACACATTGGATGTGAATTTCAAACACACACATACACATACTTTCTACAAGCTCACTTCGCACACACACACACACACCGGATCATGGTAGATCCAAATGTGTTTTGTTGAATCCAGAATGACCAGCAGATGGCAGAGTAGTGTGTGTGATGGGGCCGGGCACAGATCGCAGAATGAATGGTGTGTGTGTGTGTGTGTGTGTGTGTGTGTGTGTGTGTGTGTGTGTGTGTGTGTGTGTGTGTGTGTGTGTGTGTGTGTGTGTGTGTGTGTGTGTGTGTGTGTGTGTGTGTGTGTGTGTTCAGTCAGATGTGGTGCTGCGCCGCTGCTGTCTCCTGCTGGGTCTGTCAGTGTTCAGTGTGTTTGGGAGT
>LR812541.1:53032603-53137603 GCA_903798195.1 Danio kyathit
TGTTTGCGTGTGTGCATGTGTTTGTGTGTGTATTTGTATGTGTGTGTGTGTGTGTGTGCGTGCGTGTGCGTTTGTTTGTGTGCATGTTTGTTTGCGTGTGTGCATGTGTTTGTGTGTGTATTTGTATGCATGTGTGTGTGTGTGTGTGCGTGCGTGCGTGTGTGTGTGTGTGTTTGTTTGTGTGTATGTTTGTTTGCGTGTGTGCATGTGTTTGTGTGTGTATTTGTATGCGTGTGTGTGTGTGTGTGTGTGTGTGCGTGTGCGTGTGTGTTTGTTTGTGTGCATGTTTGTTTGCGTGTGTGTGTGTGTTTTCAGGCTCCAGTTGCAGCAGTGGTGGGTCGGTTCTGGGATGTTTTTCAGCCACTCTTGTTTGGTCTGATTGGAGCAGAAATCAACATCTCGTCTCTCAGCGCTTACACTGTTGGTCAGACACACACAAACACACAAACATACACATCGTCAGAAATGCTTGCTGCTTTTGTGTGTTGTCAATCTGGCAACCATTGTATGTGTTGAGTCGTAGTCATCATAAGGGCTGGGTTAAAAAAAACCCTCTCCAATGTTTTGAATTTGGACTGCAATACCTAGTTCAACCACTAGGTGTTCAGATATGTTCAGGCTTACATATCCTCCTCAGATCTGCATGTTTCTGCTTCAGATTTGAGATGTTTGAGAGGTTTAATGTTTGTGCGTGTGTGTGTGCAGGTTTGGGTGTTTCTGCTCTGTGTGTGGGTTTGCTAGTCCGTGTTTCAGTGACGTTCTGCATGGTTCTGTTTGCTGGATTTAATATGAAGGAGAAGATCTTTATATCTCTGGCCTGGATGCCCAAAGCCACAGTACAAGTAAGTAGCAATCAAAATATACCTGATGTCATCTTCTCTTAGCTCTACAGCAATATTTCTTTACAGGGGGAAATTCATTTCAGTTCAACTTGTTCAATATACAAAGTTTATTTGTTGAGCACTTTTCATAATAGACGTTCTTACAATTCATAGATATTTACATTAGATGTCGCCTACCCTGTTGTTGCCTATTGGAAGGAATGCGTCAATAGAGCCACCGTTTTAGTACAGGGTAGCGCTCCTTGGAAATTAATGCAGGACCAAGGCGCAATGGAGGACTGTGGCTATCCAGAGCCAGAGATATACACATATATACATATATCTGTGATCAGGAGTTTACCCGGTGGTCAGTACGCAAATATTTTTTTAAATTACGAAAATTATAATTTAACATCACTTTCCTACATTGATGGATCAGTGACCGCACTGGCATTGTCGACATATACAAACAGACAAAAAAAATGTCGTATCTGTGTCTGTTCTAATTGCAGACTTTGGAATTGTACCCTCGTAAAATTACGAGTGTGTTCCGTTTTCCATTACGATTTTATAATTACAGATGCTTGAATTTTATTTACGCACAAAATATTCATGACAGCGATTTTATTCCATAGCTTACCCAATTCACCTACACAGCATGTCTTTGGACTTGTGGGGGAAACTAGGAAACCCACGCCAACACGGGGAGAACATGCAAACTCCACACAGAAATGTCAACTGACCCAGCTGAGGCTCGAACCAGCGACCTTCTTGCTGTGAGGCGACAGCACTACCTACTGCGCCACCATGTCACCCATTTAAGTTAGCTATTATTTTAATTATTTGTATTAATTAAGATACAGATCAGAGGAAACTATTTCTTTTTAAAGGGCAGACCCTCCCATACATCTTGCATTATCATGAAAGCATTCGATTGCTTTGCTAACTTTTTATGCTCATTTAGGACAAATTTAGTTGTGTTTAAAAAAAAAAAAACACCAAGATCGACATCTTTAGATGTTATTATTAATAATAATAATAATAATAATTCCTTACATTTATATAGCGCTTTTCTGGGCACTCAAAGCGCTTTACACATTGGGGGGGAATCTCCTCATCCACCACCAGAGTGCAGCATCCACCTGGATGACGCGACGGCAGCCATTTTGCGCCAGACCGCACACCACACACCAGCTGATTGGTGGAGAGGAGACAGAGTGATGAAGCCAATTATGATATGGGGATGGTTAGGAGGCCATGATGAACAGAGGCCAGTGGGCAGATTTGGCCAGGATGCCGGGGTTAAACCCCTACTCTTTCTCGAAGGACATCCTGGGATTTTTAATGACCACAGAGAGTCAGGACCTCGGTTTAACGTCTCATCCGAAAGACGGCGCTCACTGAGCAGTATAGAGTCCCCGTCACTATACTGGGGCATTAGGACCCACACAGGCCAGAGGTTGGGCGCCCCCTGCTGGCCTCACTAACACCACTTCCGGCAGCAACCTAGCTTTCCCATGTGGTCTCCCATTCAGGTACTGACCGGGCGCAGCCCTGCTTAGCTTCAGTGGGCAACCATGTGAGAGTTGCAGAGAGCTAGCTGCCGGCTATTATTAATTATCTGTATATGTCTGTTCAAACAATCGGTCCCACTTTATATTGTCGCTTATACCTGTGAACTTACATGGTATATAGATGTGTAAGTAGTATGTAACTACAGTGTATGTACACACGTTTACATAGTATTTACTTTTGTATTACTGGTGTAACTACACTCATGTAACAACCCACTGAATAGTATGTGTAAGTACAAATGTGTAACAGGACATTGGTAACAACAGTAGGAAAGTACACATCTGTAACAAGAATTATGTAAGTGCATTGTGTAACAACAATATGTACTTGCAGATGTTTTCCCATTTCCACACCTGTTTGCAGATCATGCACTTGTGAACACTGTATGGCAGAACTAATGCTGCATTAGAAGGTTTCACCTTGTGATAACAGTGTACTTACATGGTAACTCCACAGGAACTGTCCACTTAATATAAAGTGTAAAATGGTCACAAATTACTGTGTAACTTGTAGAAATATATTCTATGCAACACTTTAATAACAGTGTAGTTACATGGTAACTCCACAGGAACAGTCCACAATATAAAGTTTAAAATAAAATTCATTTTCGTTTCGGCCTAGTCCCTTTATTAATCGGGGGTCGCCACAGCGGAATGAACCGCCAACTTATCCAGCATATGTTTTACACAGTGAATGCCCTTCCAGCTGCAACCCATCTAAACCGAAAAGAAAATGAATGAATGTATGAACAGTAATTTGTGACCATTTTACACTTTATATTGAGTGGATCCTGTGGATTTACCATGCAAGTACACTTGTATCACAAGGTGAAACCTTCTAATGCAGCATTAGTTCTGCCATACAGTGTTCACAAGTGCATGATCTGCAAACAGGTGTGGAAGTGGGAAAACATCTGCAAGTACATATTGTTGTTACACAATGCACTTACATAATTCTTGTTACAGATGTGTACTTTCCTAGTGTTGTTACCAATGTCCTGTTACACATTTGTACTTACACATACTATTCAGTTGGTTGTTACATGAGTGTAGTTACACCAGTATACACAAGTAAATACTCTGTACCAGTGTGTACATACACTGTAGTTACATACTACTTGCACATCTAATTACCATGTAAGTTCACAGGTATAAGCGACACAATATAAAGTGGGACCAATCAATCATCCAAAGCCCAGACTTTCGCTCTGATTTAAATAGCATGTACAGAATTCGTTTGGGAAACAGTGTCTATTTATCACTATGGATCGCGTCAGCTGACAGTCACGCACCGCTATATGACTGTTTTGAGGATTGCATATGAAGGGGAGACGGCACCTGTATTGAAAAGGAAAGGGAATCCCGCCATTTTTATGTTTATTTCAGTGTTTTCATGCCTAAATCAAACAAAAGCACAGAACAGACTCACATTTAAGAGCAAGGGGCGGCCCCTGGTGGTTCGGTGGTATGGGTTTCGTAAAGGGAGGATTGGCTCTTAAATGTTTATTGCCACCCTTCATAGAAAGAGTGAAAATACGGGGAAATACCTTTACGAGATGATAGCGGGATAGAACTGTAAAAAATGGGAGAATCCTGGGAAAAATAGGAGCCTTGACAGGTATGCTTGTTTTGATGTCCTTCAGGGGGGTTCAAGCATTAATTAGGGGGGTCAGACCAGAACAAACCCTCCTGTAATTCGGACCCTGCACACACTGGAAAATATGGTTTTCTTACTAAGGTTTAGTCTTGTTTCTAGTCCAAATATCTGAAAATGTTTAAATCAAGGAGCATTTTCTAGACAAGCAAAATATATTGTCTTGTTTTTTTAGAAATATGACATGTTTTTTCCTTAAAACAAGCTAAATATTTTTTTGTCAAAAGGAAAAGCAAGATTGAGATCTTAAAATGTATGGAAAGAGCCTTAAAATGTCTTGAAAGGTATTCAATGTACCTCCATAATTCCTGTCCTGTATATCACGTATGTGTGTGTGTGTTGTATTTCTGGTACTCCCATACATTATGAGGACCGAATGACCCCTCAAAACATGAAATCCCAATGTGCGTGCGTGCGTGTGTGTGTATGCAGGCGGCTATCGGCTCCACAGCTCTGGATATGGCCCGCAGCATTGGAGACGAGCAGCTTCAGAAGTTAGGCATGGATATTCTGACGGTGGCGGTTCTGGCCATTCTGATCACGGCGCCGATTGGAGCGCTCGCTATTGGCCTTAGTGGACCCAAACTACTGCAGCAGGACACACACAAACACGGTGAGAAACAATTCTATTCAATTTTTCAATTAATCTTTATTTCTATAGCAGAAGTTCTAGTAAACAAACTGTGTCAGTTCAGTTTTCAGAGTTGAAGTTCAGTTTAGTTCAGGTCAGTGTGGTTTAATTTTCACTGCTGTACCAAACCAGCCGTAGTACCAAACCAAGCAAGCCAGTGGCGACAGTGGAGGAACAAACTTCACCAATTGACCAAAGTGAAGGAAAAAACCTGGAGAGAAACCAGGCTCAGTTGGGCACGACTATTTCTCCTCTGGCCAAACTTCTTGTGCAGAGCTGCAGTCTAGGTGCTGGAGAATGCTGGACGTCCATCGTGGAGAAGCTGCAAGTGTGAGTAGGTCACCAGCAGGTGTTCAGGCTGGCCCACAGGATCAGTGCGGAGACTCGTCTGTCACTGGGGTCTTTCAGGAATCAGTCTCACGCTTTCCACTCCTCCATGACCAGCACAGCATCTGCTCGGGATACGGCCTGGTCCAGGATTATGGAGACCTCGGGAATAGGAAAACAGACTAAGCGTAGAACACAACACAGATGCTCTGTTTAACTGTTTTCTCGCTAGTGAAGCGTTCAATTTGTCCACTTACAAAGTCCACCATGTAAATAGCAAATGCGCCATGGCGCGGCGCAACAGACATGTAAAGGGAATGTGAGATGATTGGTTTAATGCACGTTATGCTCAAAACACACCAGAACTCATAAAGAGAATAAGCACAACCCTGTTAGACCATGCGCCGGGTGCAGAGCGCATTTATCCATCCTTAATATAGCAAAAGTGGATTCAGACACACCCTTAATGCTTTTACGCCATGAGCTTTAGACTTTGCACTTAAACCATTAAAATAGAGCCCAGTATGTTTTGCTTGTCCCGAAAATGCATCTTGATTCTCATATGTCTACTTTAACACGTCTCTACAGTTACCAATGATGTAATAAGGGCCTGTCTATTGTCAATTATGTCAAGTTTAACGGGGTGTAAAAAGATATATGTGTACTGTACAAACTGTTGTAAATGAGTATATTGAATAACATTCATTCATAAGCCACTTTGAACAAAAGCACCTGCTAAATGTAAATGTATAACATGCATGTGGCGAGGGGGCGTGGCCGAGAGCCGTGGGAGCGAAACGAGGCCCGCCACAGATGAGAAACACCTGTGGCGCGCACCTGCCTCCAATCCCACGGAAGGAGCTCTGGACTATAAGAGGAGGAACGATGGCAGAGGAGAGAGAGAGAGGACCGGGCCCGGACACATTGTTTTACTTTTGCTTTCAGTTTGACGGTAGTCTCCGTGAGGAGCTGACGTTCGTTTGTTTTGGTTTACTAATTTTTTACCTTTTACTAATAAATATTTAAAAGTTCCTCGGTTCTCCACCTCCTTCTTCTCGGCGGCCAGGTGGCCGTAAACTTTACTACAGTGGTGCCGAAAACCCGGGAGAAGGAGGGACATGTTGTCCAGTTGCCCTCGCCGCTGAGAGGGAGGGCGAGTGTTCGGGAGGTAACCCGAGTGGGGGAGAAACCCGTTCGTCTGCCACAGTGCCGGGGCGGCCTGAGGCTGGCGAGGAAGGATCTGCCTGCTGCCGTCTCCCAGCATGGGGAGGAGAAGGGGACGCGGGGCTCCCCACCGGATGGGAAAGAGCTGAAGGGAGCCATCCCAGAGAGCCCGGGGGGAGTCGCCGTGATCCGCCATGATGCCGAAGCCTGCGTCCTCCACCGAAGCGGGAGCGGAGCAGGAGACCAGAAATGCCGCCAGCCAGCCAGGAGAACCGCCGCCGGACACCAGAAGACGGACGGGTGGATAGATTCCTCCACAGGGCTCCCAACATGTCGTCGCATCTCTCGGCTGGTTGAGGACCGAGTGGCAGCGTGTCTGGAGAACCGAACTGTCTACTCTGTCTTTCCTCCTTTTTTCTCCATCTCCTTTTCTATCGGCCCGTCTCATATAGGTCTCGCGGGTGCTGTGGCGCCAAACCCCTGTGCCCCCGGCCTGTGATGGGAGATGGGGGTATGTGGCGAGGGGGCGTGGCCGAGAGCCGTGGGAGCGAAACGAGGCCGGCCACAGGTGTTTCTCACACCCTGCCTCAAATCTCACGGAAGGAGCTCTGGATTATAAGAAGAGGAACGATGGCAGAGGAGAGAGAGAGAGGACCGGGCCCGGAAACATTGTTTTACTTTTGCTTTCAGTTTGATGGCAGTCTCCGTGAGGAGCTGCCGTCTGTTTGTTTTGGTTTAGACGGCAGTCTCCATGAGGAGCTGCCGTCCCTTTTACTAATAAATATTTAAAAGTTCCTCGGTTCTCTGCCTCCTTCTTCCCGGCGGCCAGGTGGCCGTAAACTTTACTACAATGCAATAATAAGACTTATGATGCAAAAACCTACTGTGAATCATCAGTAATGCCATATTAAAGTGTGTATATATTTAAAAAAAGGAAGTAAAACTGACAGAATGTGGATTTAGCTGTAGTACTGCATTATGATGTTGATGTTTTGTTGACTGTGTCTCTGCAGATGAGCGTGTCGACGGCCTGGAGACTAAACTCTGAATGTGGAGCTGATCTGCTGTTCCTCCGCTCTAAACGTCACCCTTTCAGACCTGCCAACGTTACAATGGACATCACATATCAGGTCATGCGTTTTTTCGGTACCGGAGCATTTCACCACATTTAAAGGACATAAAGTGCTTTTTAATGTGTATTTTTATTCTAAATTTGATGTAATCTCAAAGGAAGATAAACTGAGGGCGGGACATAGAGTAGTTTCCCCCTATTTAAAACAATAGCCAATAGCATTTAGTTTATTTTATCACAGCTCTGCCAGTCAGAGTGGTTGAGCTCAAGTGCATCAAATAAAAAGTCAATATTAGCGCAACGACAATATTCAGTGTACACTTTCATTAAAGGGCACCTATGGTAAAAAAATCTACTTTTTAAGTTGTTTGGACAGACATATGTGTAGGTATAGTGTATAGACCGTCATATTGGGCTGATATAAACACACCCAGTCCTTTTTTTTCAATTTAACAACATAAAAACGGTGGACCAATTGGAGCGGTTGTGAGATCGACCACAACTTGACATAGGAGTGCGGTTCCTCCGCCCACCAATATTGATTGACAGGTGCGCATTACCATATCCTTCACGTCCACCATTTTCAGCATGTAAGTCAAAGCGATGTCACCAAAGAAATTGGGCTCAACACAAGATCAACATTCACCACGTTATCGCTCTCCTCAGCGCAAGTGTTTGTAACTAGGTGAGTTTGCATACATGTGTACTTTTCATTGCGTCCTCCTTAAACTTCAGCGGTTTGCATTTCCCGCGGTCACAGAATCTCCCTGTCATCTTAACTAGGTGCAGCTGGAAAGTGCCAGCGCGTTGCCTCACGTGTGCGTCCCTCTATTGGAAATAACGAACTAATGACGCGCAGCGCCATGCATTTCAGAATTTTAAACATATGTTTCTATCAGGGTACACACAATGGCGCCGCAAGTCGGTGGCTGTCTGCGGCGCCCAGCCACAACTCAGGACACTGTTCATATTTCTGCCGCGCCACAGAGCGTTATCTGAATAGTTTCATTTTAAATGACATGCGAATGTGCGCGTCTGGTGTGCCGTGTCGTGGCTCTGAGCGGCGCATCCGGTGTATGACGCCCTTTAGTTACATGTACGGCTGAATGCTGGTCCTCTCACTCATGTTGCTTCTCTCTGTCTGCCTGTCTGTTGCCATACACAGCGTGGGAGCTCTTGGCTCCGCCCTCTTGTTAAGTTGGGCGGGAAGTCAAAACTGATTTTCGTGTGAAGCAACACGCCCCTAAAACAACAAACTGTGTACACGCCCCTAAAATGGCACTTTTTAACACATCATAATAAAAAAATCTGAATTGTGTTTTGAACTGAACCTAAACTGGCACACTCAGAAGAACCATAATATTAATATTAAATCTTAAAAAAGGGGTAAAATAGGTGCCCTTTAAAATATAGTGTTTGTTTTCCACCTGATGGCTGAAATTGAACATGCAGATATCATTCAAAAAATAATTGATTTCTAAGTCAATCCAAAACAACTCATGAACAATATTTAAAATATTGCTTGTATGCATATATATTTAAATATTGCTTATAGAAATTAGCAATATAAAAAATTCTAATAAAATAAAGCATGTGTCAGTGAGCTCATCCAATGCATTTGTAATATGTTAATAAAGCAAGTTTGAAATAAACTGATTTGCATTTTACTGATTTTTGTGTTGAATTTATGTAATGCATAATCATCGCTTAATTAATTGTTTATCTTTCAATTCAATTCAATTCACCTTTATTTGTATAGCACTTATACAATGTAGATTGTGTCAAAGCAGCTTCACATGGAAGATTATAGTGAATTGAAACAGTGTCAGTTCAGTTTTCAGAGATTAAGTTCAGTTCAGTTTAGCTCAGTTCAGTGTGGGTTAATAATCACTACTGAGAGTCCAAACACTGAATAGCAAATCCATCGATGCGCAGCTCTACAGATCCCGAACCATGCAAGCCAGTGGCGACAGCGGCGAGGAAAAAACTTCACCAATTGGTTAAAAAACCTCGAGAGAAACCTGGCTCAGTTGGGTACGACCATTTCCCCTATGGCCAAACGTCTTGTGCAGAGCTGCAGTCTAGGCGCAGGAAGCTGGACCTCAGCGAAGACTCGTCTGTCCTTGGAGCATCACAGGAGTCAGTCATGCTCTCACTCTATGAAGACCACCACAGCAGCTGCTCAGGATACGGCCTGGTCCAGAAAATCTTAAGATCGTCTCGTCGCTGGTCTCGGATCGCGTCAATGGCACTGCATAGTCTGAGGGCCTCGAGATGAGTACCCCATTAGTATCTAATGTTCAATACTTGACAAGTCTTGACAATAAAGCTCAACTGAATTGAAAGTCGAATAGAGAGAAAGATAAAATGTACAGTGTATTGTACCTATATGTATTATATATATATATATATATATATATATATATATATATATATATATATATATATATATATATATATATATATATACATACACATACACAGGGCTGCACGGTGGCGCAGTAGGTAGCACGTTCGCCTCACAGCAAGAAGGTCGCTGTGTCAGTTGCCATTTCTGTGTGGAGATTGCATGCTCTCCTCGTGTTGGCATGGGTTTCCTCTGGGTGCTCCGGTTTCCCCCACAAGTCCAAAGACATGCTGTATAGGTGACTTGGGTAGGCTAAATTGTTTATAGTGTATGTGTGTGAATGAGTGTGTATGGATGTTTCCCAGTGATGGGTTGCAGCTGGAAGGGCATCTGCTGCATAAAACATATGCTGGATAAGTTGGTTCATTCCGCTGTGGTGACCCCTGATTAATAAAGGGACTAAGCCGAAAAGAAAATGAATGAATGATTATATATACATATATATACACACACACATAAGTGCTGGGCAAAGATTAATCGCGATTCAAAATAAAAGTTTGTTTTGACATAATATGTGTATGTATTATATGAGCAATATCATGTGGCTGTATATCGGTACTAGTGGGAGGTACATAGGCCCAATTCCAATTCTATTTTTGTACCCCTACCCCTTCCCCTTGGCCCTTCAAACCGAGTGTGAAGGGGGAGGGCTTCAAAGTTTAGCTTTAAGAATTGGGACAGCACTACAGCACCTGCACACGTCATCAGATGTCATCACGATCTCTTGCTTCATATGAGATCAGACGATGGCGATTGCTGTAGTTATTCCAGTTGTGTTATTTTTTGTTATTTATCTTCAGGAAATCACTGAAGGCATTTATTATGTTAACATAACGAACTAATGTGGCAATAAGATCATAACTATACTGCGCATTTACACAGTGGCCATATTCATCTGTAAACACACAAAAACAACACTAACATTATAGCAGACACTGTAAAAAGCTCGTTCTCTGCCACTAGACTGTTCTGACAGGGTATTCGAGTGTCATCGAGTGTCAGAATGTTGTGGGACTGCTGTACAGGAGCTATGATTATGGATTATAGATCGTGAAATTTAGCTGTTTTTATTTTAGCGTTTTTTAAAGCATGAAGGTAAAACACGAGCGCGGTTATGAATATATCAAAACATGTGTTTGTTTGTTGTAAAAATTCATAATAATGACAAAAAATACTAATTTGTGGATCTCCTTACTTCCGGGTGCAGCTATCCTGCCGTTGTAGCTGGTGTATTCTGGGAAATTTTCTTACCCCTTGGGCTGCGTCCGAAACCGCCTACTACTCAGTAGGTACTGCATTTGAATTTAAACGTACTACTCGGCCGTTAGAAAAGTACGTTCTATACAGTATGAATGTGAGCAGTATGAATGGAATTCGGACGTACTACATCCGCCATTTTGTCATGGTCACGTGACCTACCTGCGTCAGTTGCGTCGCTTCACTTCCATTCGTGAATTCTCTCGCGGGGCATCATGGGATAGCGCAGCGTGCATGGGATGCTCACTTCAGAATCTCGCCGGAAGTAGTAGGTCATCCGGGTACTTCTCGCATACTGATTTTCGAATTCTATGAATTCGGACATACTACTCGGCTCGCATACTGATTTTAGCGTACTGTATAGTATGGAAGTATGCGGTTTCGGAAGCAGCCCGGGTTTCAAGTGTGATCCTGAAAAATCTTCATTCGAATGGGTATTCACCCCTTTCCCATAACCCTACACCTTCAAGCTAAAGAGAATTGGGACACCCCTACCCCTTGTTTTACAGCCATATTTCACTGCTATGAGTGTGATTGTTATGTTCTTTGAAGATCTTGTGTAGTCATTTCCTTTTTCTCCCTCTCTCTCCAATGAGGCTGTAATTTCGATCAGGTGCAGTCAACCCTGCCAATTGGTTCTACTGATGGATTCTCTGTCCTGATTGGTCCACCAAAGGATTGACTTGAGGATAAAAGACAGAGCTTGGATGCTTGGAGTGATGATCCCTTCTGCTGGCCTTTTTATTAGGATTTTTCCTGGATGTGGTTAATCTGTTGATATTGTCTGTGAAGACTTTTACTCCTCTTGTGAGAGGATTTATTTAGCCAAATCTTGTGAGGTAACATCTAACCTGTCAAAGTTTCTTCTCTTTATCTTTGTGGCAAAAGATTTGTTTATTGTTTAGTCAAGTTTTTGTTAATTTATTGGAAGCTGTAGGGAGGTGGTTGCCATTTTCTTTTGTCTAAGTTTTCTCCTGTTTAAGAACAGAAAGGGAGTTAGTGTATTGTTTTGTATTTTGTTTTCTTTTATTTATTAGTTTAGTTAGATTGAAATATAAAAGTTAGGATGTTTTGTTTGTTATGTTGGCCTTGACCCCTCCTGCAGACTTGTTTGCTTCCTTCTGTTAAAGATGCAGTATGTAAGTTTGACACCCAGTGGTTGAACTGGGTATTGCACTCCTAGATCAAAATAAACACACTCGTGGGATGCCAGAGATTGAGTACAGGAGCGAGTGATTTAAACCGTGTTCTAAATAAAATCAACGACACGCGATAGAAGGAATATGTTCCATATTAAAAGGAGTTTTAGTTCTAACCAACACCTCGAATTGATATATTAGAAACGGTTTCTATTTCTCACAGCTCAACATGTGAAACCTATGACAGTGCACCTCAGGTAAGCCTCGTGTGTTTTATTCAGTGCTAAATGCTAACAATGTGAGTTTGAATGGATTCTAAACCTTACCGTTTCGTGAGTGAGTGCTTATTCTGTGCTTCTGAAAGGCTGTATTTACATTTTTGTCGTGTTTCGTCTGGTGCAAAGAGTCAAACTGCTGTTTGCGTGTTGTTAGGACACGAGATTACAATGTAACCTGCTCACCTAATGTTTACGTTCGTAATTTTTATATCATTTGCTAATTAATAACCTCATGTGGAACTGAATCTGTCTCATTTCGACGTCCGATACTGTCCATTTCGGTCACGGGCGCATGCTTTCAGAGCCTTTCTGAATGAATGAATGAAATACGCTGTTTTCCAACAAGGCAACCCGGAGTGCTGAAATATAATTGGCTAAACTGGCATTCTGCAGGTTAACTTGGCCTAAACAAAGACAGCGTTCCGGCACGGAAAAACCATTTTCAAAGCAGAATATCTGACTTCAGCATTGTTTTTCAGTTAAACAAGTATGTTCACTTGGGATGTTTCTTAAATATCTGCAAACATATTATGGTATTTTTATGCTTTAGAAGAATCAAAAACTTACATACAGCACCTTTAAATAAATTTATACTTTTTTTTGACAAGCTTGTTGTTGTTGTGAGTCAGTAGAAGGGAAAATCTTTATCCAAACCTCCACCACTTTCTTTATTACTCCTTCCCAACCCTAGACTGGGGAGGATGTAATAGTGATATTGCGTTTATACAACAGTTAGCCAGCAAAATCGTGTATATAAAAAAGAAAATCAAACACGGAGAGTCTAAAAACCCTTTTGTAGGAGGAACTACTTTCTTCCATCATTCATTCACATCTGCAGCTGACGTCAGAACAGCAGAAACCATTGCTACTTTACCAAAGTCACTTTAGAGCTAGTGTTTGAATGATTCTCTCATTCAGTGATTTTGCTCACAATTTTTTTTTTTTGTTTGTTAATTTTTTCAGGGTTTTCACCTTTAATTGACAGGACAGTAGAGAATTGACAGGATTGCATGGGGAGCAGAGAGAGGGGAAGGTTCGGCATAGGCCCGCGAGGCGGGAATCAAACTTAGGTTGCCGTGAGCACCGGAGTGCATGTGTTGACGCACTAACCACTACACCACTGGCGCCATCAGTGAAATGCCATCAGTCTACAGAGATTTCCCAGTATTTCTCTGTCGCAATCGGAAGATCACAGTAATTAACCCTGAAAAAGCAAAGCAAACACTAGCAGAAACACTACCAGACTATGGTATAAATACAGCACTACAACATACAAAAGAGAGAGATTGAGCTCTTTGTTAATGATTTGATCAGCTGTAGTTTGAAGTTTTTCTCCTCTTGTTACTCTGCTTAAATATTAAAGTGTTTTACTTTAGTTCGAATAGTAATATTCATTTTTGAGTCAACAGCCCTGTCTGTTCAAACGAGCGCTGGACGAGTCGTTTGTTCAGTTCAAGAGAGTTGATTCTTTTGGAGCCGCTTTAAGTTCTGTTATATTCCCTTTGAGCTAATTTAAAGTTAACGCACTACATAATTGTGTATTACGTGTGCGAGGCCCTACAACGTCATAGTTCCCCCACTCTATTCAAATAAATCTTATTAGTTACAAATGAGTACATTTGGTGCAACTTAGTTTAATTAAGACACACATTTCCACTTGAAATGTGTTATTTCACTTTATTTTATAGCAAATTTACTTTATAAATACTTATTGATGTCAGCGCTAGTACTTTCCACTCAGCGACACGGTGGCGCAGTGGGTAGCACATTCGCCTCACAGCAAGAAGGTCGCTGGTTTGAGCTTCGGCTGGGTCAGTTGGCCTTTCTGTGTGGAGTGTGCATGTTCTCCCCGTGTTGGCGTGAGTTTCCTCCGGGTGCTCCGGTTTCCCCCACAAGTCCTAAGACATGTGGTACAGGTGAATTGGGTATGCTAAAATTGACCGTAGTGTATGTGTAAGTATGTACGTTTCCCAGTGATGGGTTGCAGCTGGAAGGTAATTAGGAAACTAAGTCGAAAAGAAAATGAATGAACTCTTTCCACTCATTTCTTTTATTACATGAAGTAAATGTGTAAATGTTAAATACGCACTTAGAAAATTCTAGTTATCCTTGACACTTAATAAGTCAATTTATTAGATTTGACTACACTAAAAAGTCATTTCTTTCAGTGCACCTATATAGAAACTAAAACATATTTTATATCTAAATAAATTTATTATATATAAATAAACATTTTCTCAAATATACGCATGCATGTGTGTATTTATACGTAACAAATGTTTATTTTGGATGCAATTAATGGTAATTAATTTTTGCCCAGCACTATATATTCTTTCATTATCTTTTTAATAATCACATTAGTTTTTTATTTTCTTATTTGTGTATTTATTTAGCAAATTTCTAATTATATGGGGTGTTTGTGTGTATGTACAGGGAGTGCAGAATTATTAGGCAAGTTGTATTTTTGAGGATTAATTTTATTATTGAACAACAACCATGTTCTCAATGAACCCAAAAAACTCATTAATATCAAAGCTGAATATTTTTGAAGTAGTTTTTAGTTTGTTTTTAGTTTGAGCTATTTTAGGAGGATATCTGTGTGTGCAGGTGACTATTACTGTGCAGAATTATTAGGCAACTTAACAAAAAACAAATATATACCCATTTCAATGATTTATTTTCACCAGTGAAACCAATATAACATCTCAACATTCACAAATATACATTTCTGACATTCAAAAACAAAACAAAAACAAATCAGTGACCAATATAGCCACCTTTCTTTGCAAGGACACTCAAAAGCCTGCCATCCATGGATTCTGTCAGTGTTTTGATCTGTTCACCATCAACATTGCGTGCAGCAGCAACCACAGCCTCCCAGACACTGTTCAGAGAGGTGTACTGTTTTCCCTCCTTGTAAATCTCACATTTGATGATGGACCACAGGTTCTCTATGGGGTTCAGCTCAGGTGAACAAGGAGGCCATGTCATTAGTTTTTCTTCTTTTAGACCCTTTCCTGCCAGCCACGCTGTGGAGTACTTGGACGCGTGTGATGGAGCATTGTCCTGCATGAAAATCATGTTTTTCTTGAAGGATGCAGACTTCTTCCTGTACCACTGCTTGAAGAAGGTGTCTTCCAGAAACTGGCAGTAGGACTGGGAGTTGAGCTTGACTCCATCCTCAACCCGAAAAGTCCCCACAAGCTCATCTTTAATGATACCAGCCCAAACCAGTACTCCACCTCCACCTTGCTGGCGTCTGAGTCGCAGAGGTGTAAAGAGTACCTGAAAACCATACTTGAGTATGGGTACAGATACTTACTGTAAAAATTACTCCATTACAAGTTACAAGTCACCAATTCCAATAAGACTTGAGTAAAAGTATTAAAGTATTCGATTTTAAAAGAACTTAAGTATTTTACTCATACTGAATGTAGGCTCAAAGAGCACCAAGAAAGGTTTATTTTCCTAATATATAAATTAAATTTAACACCTCAATGTTTCAAAATGGCAGAACAAAATATATTTAAAAAATAGAACAAAAAGTCTCAGTCACACTCAAATGTTCAAAAAAGCCACAAACAATTTATCAACAAACAAAAAAAAAGTAGTAAAACGTAGTAAAAAAAATCAGAGCTGACTTTGATGTGATTCATCTCTCAGTATCAGAGGGGGGCAATATTTTTTATTTTGAGTAGTTTTGTAAACAGTATGTGTTGAGCAGTAATTTAATGCTGGGCGTGTCATCGTGATTGACAGCTGTGATTGACAGTTTCTCAAAGCAGACGCCGGAGCTTCGGCAGGAGACTGAAGTGTTATTATTCCATTTCTGTGTTATTTTACCATGATAAAATGAGTTGCTCAGCAGTAAACTAGAGTTTCTGACATACAGGATCTGGTGAAACACTGTTTATTCGGTAGGGTCAGGGGGCTTTATCAGTTATTTGATACACGCCTTACCACCCAGATAGCAAAATACACTCGGGCCAGTTCCGGCTACACTCTCGCCTGCCGGAGACTTACCCCTCGGCCCGACTCCGTCTGCTGTACCTACTCGCGCACATTACTCGCGGGCCGATCCGGCTCGGATGCGGCAGCGTCGGCTCGCTAACGGCCGCCGCATCTGGCCCGATTGACTCGGGCAGTGTGTCCATAGGCATCCGGTCAGATCCGGCGGCCGTTAGCGAGCTGGCGCGATTAAATCTTCATTATATAAACCGCACCTTTGTTAACGTTATTACAACCATTTGTGTTGATAAAACAGCAAACCAGGCTCCTATGTAAACGCAAAGTGTACATTAGCGAGCCTTTGTTATAGTGCAGACACCGGCTGTCAAGTGAGCAGTTCGGGGGGCGTGGCTGATTTGATGTACAAGCGTTTGGTTGGAAGCTTGATTCCGCAGCTCCTCCTCTGGCTCCATCAGGCAGTCCTTCTGTGCATGCCCAGGCTCCAATTTCAGCAGTCTTCTGCCACAGTTTGTGCCCGTCACGAGGCGTTTTTTTCTTCACAGCGTTTAATGGAAAATGGCGCTGTCGCGTCGTCCATATTTTATACAGTCATTGGCACAATTGCAATGTAACGAGTAACGGTAAGCATCTGTTCAAATGTAGTGGAGTAAAAAGTACATATATTCAATCAAAAATGTAGTCAAGTAAAGAGTAAAAGTTGCTTATATTTTTGATACTCAGTACAAATACAAAGTAGCCAAAAAAATACTTAAGTAAAGTAACGAAGTCCATTTACTCAAGTACTTTACACCACTGCTGAGTCGGACTGGAGCTCTCTGCCCTTTACCGATCCAGCCACGGGCCCATCAAGACTCACTCTCATTTCATCAGTCCATAAAACCTTAGAAAAATCAGTCTTGAGATATTTCTTGGCCCAGTCTTGACGTTTCAGCTTGTGTGTCTTGTTCAGTGGTGGTCGTTTTTCAGCCTTTCTTACCTTGGCCATGTCTCTGAGTATTGCACACCTTGTGCTTTTGGGCACTCCAGTGATGTTGCAGCTCTGAAATATGGCAAAACTGGTGGCAAGTGACATCTTGGCAGCTGCACACTTGACTTTTCTCAGTTCATGGGCAGTTTATTTTGCGCCTTGGTTTTTCCACATGCTTCTTGCGACCCTGTTGACTATTTTGAATGAAACGCTTGATTGTTGGATGATCACGCTTCAGAAGCTTGGCAATTTTAAGAGTGCTGCATCCCTCTGCAAGATATCTCACTATTTTTGACTTTTCGGAGCCTGTCAAGTCCTTCTTATGACCCATTTTGCCAAAGGAAAGGAAGTTGCCTAATAATTATGCACACCTGATATAGGGTGTTGATGTCATTAGACCACACCCCTTCTCATTACAGAGATGCACATCACCTAATATGCTTAATTGGTAGTAGGCTTTGGAGCCTTTACAGCTTGGAGTAAGACAACATGCATAAAGAGGAGGATGTGGTCAAAATACTCATTTGCCTAATAATTCTGCACTGCCTGTATATGTGTATTACATAATCATTTTATTATTTTATTTATCTGTAAGGCTTTGGCAAAACTTGACAAGTCATACCAATGAGGGTTATTTTATTTTATTTTATTTTATTTTATTTTATTTTATTTTATTTTATTTTATTTTATTTTATTTTATTTTATTTTAACAAAATGCAGATATTGTGCCAAAAATGTGTAATTTAGCCTGCATGTAATAATTTTTTATTTGTATAAATATGAAATGTAATCATTTTGAGGTGAATAATTGATGAGTAAATGCAAAATGGCTTAACTAAGAATAAGGGAGCAATAGTTAAAAATAAATAAATATTAAAAAAAACGTGTGAGTGAGCTCATATGCAGATGTAATATATTTATAGAGGCTGTGACTGGCAGAAAGTGACATCCTGTAGCACTGTGTGTGTGTGTGTGTGTGTGTGACGTCACTCTTTCCTCTGCTTTCAGGTTCAGACTTCACACACGCGCACACACACACACACACACGCTGTTTCAGGACGGACTGCAGTGAATATGATTCACTCGAGTGAGTACCAAAATTATTTCATAATTCATAATTACCGCATGATTTTCCAGATGATACTGGAGATGAAAGTGTGTTTTCACTTTTAATATTGATTCACAGCAACTTTTAACATGTGTGTGTCAGTGAATTATTGTCTGTAAAAGAGGGAGAATGTGTATTGTATTATAACTGACAGATTTCTGCGTTCAGAGAGCGTTGTGGAAGCGTTTAATTAACGTTTCACTTATAACATTCACTCAAAATCAATCATTCTGGCATCGTTTTCTCTTCTGTCTTCATTTAGTGTTTTCTCAGTGTTTTTAGGTCATGAAGCGCACAAGGGAGGAAAACCACAAACTGTCCCTTTAATACGTTCAAATATAGGCTACACACACACGAAAACTGATTTTTCTGATTGTTCAAACTATTTAAAATGAGTTAAAACGACACAATTCTTGAGATTTTTTGGGACGACTTAATTGTGTTATGTTCAATACACTTAAATTTGTTGGTCACACTTAACAATAATTCAATTTTTTTTTTCAATTCATCTTTATTTCTTTAGCGCTTTTACAATGTAGATTGTGTCAAAGCAGCTTCACATAGAAGATTATAGCAAATTGAAACAGAGTCAGTCCAGTTTTTAGTGTTTAAGTTCAGTTTAGCTCAGTTCAGTGTGGTTCAATAATCACTACTGAGAGTCCAAACACTGAATAGCAAATCCATCGATGCGCAGCTCTACAGATCCTGAACCATGCAAGCCAGTGGCGACAGCGGCGAGGAAAAAACTTCACCAATTGGCGAAAGCGAAGATTTTAAAAAACCTCGAGAGAAACCTGACTCAGTTGGGCACGACCATTTCTCATGCTCAGTCTCATGCTTTCCACTCTTCCATGACCACCACAGCAGCTGCTCAGGATACGGCCTGGTCCAGGATTATGAAAACCTTGGGATCATCTCGTCGCTGGTCTTGGATCGCATCAGTGGCGCTGCCTAGTCTGAGGGCCTCGGGATGAGTACCCCCAGGTGGAAATAGAGAATAAAGAGAATAATTAGCGTAGCTGCTGTTCATAGTGTATATAAACGAGATGCAAAAACCTGCGGGGGCCACACTTGTGCGTCATACCACTAAGTGATGCACTGAGTGTATGCCTTGCTAAAAAGATAGGTCTTTAATGTAGTTTTGAACTGCGAGAGTGTGTCTGAGCCTCGGACATTATCAGGAAGGCTATTCCAGAGTTTAGGAGCCATAAACGAGAAGGTGCGACCTCCTTTACTCGACTTTGCTATTCTAGGTACTACCAGAAGCCCTGAGTTTTGAGATCTTAAAGAGCGGGTTGGGTTGTAGCGAGACAGAAGGTTGGTTAGATAAACAGGAGCTCGATTATTTAAAGCTTTATAGGTAAGAAGCAATAAGGTTTCATTAGTTAATGTATTTACTAACATGAACTAGTTATGAACAATACTTGTACAGCATTTATGAACCATAGTTCAACATTTACTAATGCATTATTAACATCCAAATTCATGACTTTTAACATTAATGCACCGTGAGTTTTAATAATAATAATAATAATTCATTTTATTAATAAATGGCGCCTTTCTGGTGACCCAAAGTTGCCTTACATCAACAAACATCAACAAACATACCAAAAACAATTAATAAAACGTTGCTAAACATAATCTCAAATGCATAAAAAAGAGTTGCAAATACAAACACATCTTAAATATATATTTATACTGTAAAAAATGGTCGTGATTTCGACGGTAAAAAACTGTAAAAATGCTACAGTAAAAATCCGTAACCTGGTTAACAGTATGTTTCCTTAATATATACGGCGAATAACCGTAAATTGACTTTCCCAGAATTCCCTGTAGGGCACATCACTATTAATGCTTTTTGTTGACATTACTATAGATCTTTTTAGTTGTTTCCCCATTAGTTATGTACATTACAGATTTATGTTACATCTAATGTTGATATGCAATGTTTATTTCATGACCTTAATTTTATGTGTGTTACCTTACTGGTGTTTAGTAGCTGTGTGAATGACACCGAGCACCTTCTTTACACTGATACTCTTTTCTGGTTGTGGGAAAAGTTGTTTGTGTTGAGCATTGGTTCATTATGTAACTTTCTCATCACCACCTGCATATGGCTGTGTTATCCTGTTTATCTGTGTAATAAAAGATGTGTAGATGTTGCTAATCAATATACAAACATATTAGCTCTATAAATTTTTTAACGGTTAAATACTGGCAACCACAGCTGGCGTTTTTTTTTTTTAATTTTACGGATTTATTTTTTACAGTGTATATATATATATATATATATACACAAGGTTTCCGCTACATTCATTCTTCCGTGGCGGGCCGCCACACCAAAATTCATCCCGCCACGGCTACATTACAACTTCGCATTCAAAACATTCAGTCGTGTTTTTTTTATAGCGGGTTATAATCGCACCAAAACATATTAAAAGGTAAGTGAATTAAACAGCACAAACTTTTCTGTCACTAGTGCTGTGCGCTATTTGTTCAACCCTTTAAGGCAGGGGCGGACGGGCCAATTGGAGCACCGGGATATTTCCCGGTGGCCTGATGGTCAATCACAACCAAAACCCTCCCCGCTAGAGGAACAACAGCCCCGCTGCCGAGGCAACCGCAGTCAGCCAGCCAGCTTCGCTCATGTTTCCACGCGCGTGTCCTGCTGTTGTTCGCGTCCCCGCAGCTGTCTCTCTCCCGCGCGAGCTGCGAGACGGGAGCACGACAGAGAGAGAGCGACCGCGTAGCTTTCAGTTAATATGAACACAGTTTCCATAAGTATACTTTATTGACAAAGGTCAATGGCTCTGCATACAATGACTTTATCTTGCTGGAGTTTATAGTCGTTTCACTTTACTTCAGGATGCGGTAATGTCGCAAAACGCACTCAATCGCACTTCAGCAGCGGTTATTTTAGAGCGCACATAAAGATCTGCACTTGAGCGTGTAAATGTGAGTGAGTGCAAGAAGTTTTGTGCACGAACAAAGGAAATCGGCGCGCAAGCAAAGAGATTCGCATGCTCGTATTACATGAATGCGATCTCGACTTGTAATAACTGCATGTAATATTTGTCATTGAAATCGTTGGCAGATCTGTGTAAAAAAAAAAGCCTGCCGCCACTGCTGGAAAAAATCCTAGAGGAAATATATACTAGAGGATATATATTAGAGATGCAACAATACAGTTAGCTCACGGTTCAATATATACCTCGGTTTTTTAACACTGTTTTCGGTTCGGTTCGGTTCGGTTCTGATGGCTTAACACATAAGTGTTTTTTTTTATTGTTATTCTATGCTTAGGCAATAGGAACAGTAAGAAAGAGAAAAAAATAAAAACGATTTATTGCAATACTCCTTTATTTTACTTCAAAGCCAAGAAAGGTACACTAGTTCCTAGTGTATTGTATAATAAAAAAATCAACACTGAAATCTTACCGCTGCGGGTAGCCTATGTACAAACAGGGCAACACATAAATTCCTACATTTTAAAAATAAACAT
Source organism: Danio kyathit (assembly GCA_903798195.1). Lineage (NCBI taxonomy): Eukaryota > Metazoa > Chordata > Actinopteri > Cypriniformes > Danionidae > Danio > Danio kyathit. The sequence continues at coordinate 53,054,474 of LR812541.1, forward strand.
ACATGTGAAGTTAATGAACATGAATCGACCATTTCAAATAAACACATTTGTACTTCAGTAAAAATAAATAAACCATCTTAATTAAACTAAACACTGCCTTTGTTATTTTTATATGTCTTTCGGAACCAGTTGGATATGTTTGCTGGAAGGATTCAGTGAGGGATTGTTGTTTTATGGAGGTACTTTATTATTGTCTTGGCTATTCTGCCTTCAGACAGTGATATTGCTGGGTGATGGCGACGCAGATGTGCAGTCATGTTAGAAGTGTTTCCATTCGATTAGTCTATACCAGGGCTATTCAATTAGTTTGTCATGGGGGCCGGTTCATGAAAAGCATCCCAAACGAAGGGCCGGAGAGATATGACTTGCTATATGAGTGATAACACAACAGCAATATAAGAACCCGTATATGTTGTATTTTTGCTCCTTAAGACACCCACGTTGGCTTTTTCTACATTAAAATGTTAATATATTGTATTTTGAAACTACATAACATCACAGTGGCATGTTGTTGTTATTATTATTATTATTATTATTATTATTATTATTATTATTATTATTATTATTATTATTATTATTGTTATTGTTGTTATTATTTTTAATGTTATTATTGTTGTTATTATTGTTATTATTATTATTATTGTTATTATTATTATTATTATTGTTATTATTATTTTTAATGTTATTTTTGTTGTTATTATTGTTATTATTATTATTATTATTATTGTTATTATTATTATTATTACTGTTATTATTATTTTTAATGTTATTATTGTTATTGTTATTATTATTTTTAATGTTATTATTGTTGTTGTTATTATTATTATTATTATTATTATTATTGTTGTTATTATTTTTAATGTTATTATTGTTGTTGTTATTATTATTATTATTATTATTATTATTATTATTATTATTATTATTATTGTTATTGTTATTATTATATTTAATGTTATTATTGTTATTGTTATTATTATTATTAATGTTATTATTGTTGTTGTTGTTATTATTATTATTGTTGTTGTTGTTATTATTAATGTTATTATTGTTGTTGTTGTTGTTGTTGTTATTATTATTATTATTATTATTATTATTATTATTATTTTTATTGTTATTGTTATTGTTATTATTGTTGTTGTTATTATTATTATTATTATTATTATTGTTATTATTATTTTTATTGTTATTGTTATTATTGTTGTTGTTATTATTATTATTATTGTTATTATAATTATTTTTGTTATTATTATTTTTAATGTTATTATTGTTATTGTTATTATTATTTATAATAATAATGACGTTGTTATTGTTATGATTATGTGATAATAATGATTATTATTAATATAATAATGTTGTTATTATTATTGTTGTTGTTGTTGTTTTTATGAAGAAAACAGCTTAGTAGATTTCTTCTGGCTTTCTTTAATGAATATAAAGTTGAGAAAAGCAGCATTTATCTGAATTAGAAATCTTTTGTGACATTATAAATGTATAAATAATAAATAATAAATTTAATAAATAAATAAATGACTGAATAAATAAATGACCGAACGAACAAACCTTTTGAATGGTATAGTTTATAATATTACGAAAAGATTTCTGTTCATCAAAGAATTTTTTTTACGAAAAATAAATAAGAAAAAAGTTGCCCAACTGTTATAAATATGGATAATATAACAAATAATAATAATATTAATAATAATAATAATAAATTTCTTTAACAAAACATCGAAATATAGTGGTCTCTTCATAATCGTGTGACTGAAGTGATGATGCTAAAAATTCAGCTTTAAAGTCACAAGACTACATTTTATTTTAAAATATGATCTAATAGAAGTTATAAATCAGGTGGAAAATCACTCTTTAGTAACAGCTGAGAGTGAATGAATGACATCTAAACATTTATAAATACAGAGACCCAACACTCAAAATAAGTGTTTTGCTGCTTGTCCTAATGAGCTGAATCGACACAATTCTAGAGTTTTTGGGGAGACTGCTTAATTGGTTTATGTTCAATCCACTTAAATTTGTAGAAACGATTAATGTTACTGAAATGGTTTGTGTTGAAGGAATTGTGCAGCACTTTGTGTGGAATTTTTTATAGGACAGTGTAGTGTAGTGTATCAGATATTTAGCAGTATGTGCAAATTACACACACACATACAGTTGAAGTCGGAATTATTAGCCCCCCTGTTTATTTTTTCCCCAATTTCTGTTTAAGGGAGAGAAGATTTTCTCAACACATTTCTAATCATAATAGTTTTGATAACTCATTTCTAATAACTGATTTATTTTCTCTTTGCCATGATGACAGTAAATAATATTATACAAGATATTTTTCAAGACACTTCTATACAGCTTAAAGTGACATTTAAAGGCTTAACTAGGTTTGTTAGGTTATCTAGGTTAGGGTAATTAGGCAAGTTATTGTATAATGATGGTTTGTTCTGTAGACTATCAAAAAAATATAGCTTAAAGGGGCTAATAATATTGACCTTGAAATGGGTTTTAAAAAATTAAAAACTGCTTTTATTCTAGCCGAAATAAAATAAATAAGACTTTCTCCAGAAGAAAAAATATTATCAGACATACTGTGAAAATTTTCTTGCTCTGTTAAACATAATTTGGGAAATATTTATATTATAATAATTATTTATATATAATAATTCTGACTTCAACTGTATGTATATATATATATATATATATATATATATATATATATATATATATATATATATATATATATATATATATATATATATATATATATATATTAGGGATGCAACAATACAGTTAGCTTACGGTTCAATACATACCTCGGTTTTTTAACACGGTTTTTGGTTCGGTTCTGATGGCTTAACACATAAGTGTTTTTTTTATTGTTATTCTATGCTTAGGCAATAGGAACAGTAAGAAAGAGAAAAAAATAAAAATGATTTATTGCAATACTCCTTTATTTTACTTCAAAGCCAAGAATGGTACACTAGTTGCTAGTGTATTGTATAATAAAAAAATGAACACTGAAATCTCACAGCTGCTGGTAGCCCATGTACAAACTGGGCAACACATAAATTCCTATATTTTAAAAATAAACATGCATGTGAAGTTAATGAACATGAATCGACCATTTCAAATAAACACATTTGTACTTCAGTAAATATAAATAAACCCTTTTAATTAAACTTAACACTGCCTTTGTTATTTTTATGTGTCTTTCGGAACCAGTTGGATATGTTTGCTGGAAGGATTCAGTGAGGGATTGTTGTTTTATGGAGGACTTATTACCATCTCTGCTATCCTGCCTTCAGACAGTGATATTGCTGGGTGATGGCGCCGCAGATGTGCAGTCATGTTGGAAGTGTTTCCGTTCGATTAGTCTATAGGTGTAACCGAAATGTCCCCACGCCGCGGATTTGAAAGACACCGGCGCTTCCTCGTACTGTGTTGCCTCACTTCATCGCCGCTCGCCATGTTAAAGCGTGGAATGATGGTGGAGCGCCCCCTAACTTTAGAGCATAGTTATTGAATATTTACTCGCGGGGAGGAGTTTCCTCATCTCAGCTCGTAGACTTACAGGCACACACAAACAGTCAATTAGGAGAGAAATAAAACGCACATAAATTATTTAAACGTAAAAGCGAAAAAAACGCAATTCACAAGAGCGTATTGAACCATGGATGTCGTACCGTACGGTTCAATATTGTATTGAGAGTTGTGGCATCTCAAATATATATATATAGACACACACACAGTTGAGACGAAAATTATTTGCCCTCCTATGAATTATTATTATTTATTTATTTTTTCAAATATTTGCCAAATGATGTTGAACAGATTCAGGAATTTTTCACAGTATTTACTCTAATATTTTTTCTTCTGGAGAAAGTCTTATTTGATTTATTTCAGCTAGAATAAAAGCAGTTTTTAATTGTTTTAAACACCATTTTAAGGTCAATATTATTAGCCCCCTTAAGCAATATTAGTTTTGGATTGTCTCCAGAACAAACCACTGTTATACAATGACTTGCCTAATTACTCTAACTTTACCCTAATTACCCTAGTTAAGCCTTTAAATGTCAGTTAAAGCTGAATACTAGTGTCTTGAAGAATATCTAGTCTAATAATATTTACTGTCATCATGACAAAGAGAAAATAAATCAGTTATTAGAGATGATTTATTAAAACTATTATGATTAGAAATGTGTTGAGAGAATCTTCTCTCTGTTAAACAGAAATTGGGGGAAAAAATAAACAGCGGGGTGAATAATTCTGACTTCAACTGTATATATTCAAAGTATATATCCAATTAATTTGAACACATTTGTGTGTTCAGTTTGATTTATTTTTCATTTGACACAGTTTCATTTGTATGAATTTCATGTGCATCTTAATATTAATAAAGTCATTTATTTTCTTTTTTCATTTATTTTTTCCTTTTCCTTTTTTTTAGAATATAACCAAGTCTTTAATTGTTGTCTATAAGTGATTTACAAAGCATAAATAGTCCTCACTCTAGAGTAGGTCACAAAATAAGGTGAAGTTGTGTTAATAAAGCATTTATTAAAATACAGAGACACTATTTCTATTTAATAATAAGACATTCAGTCATTCATTCTTCTTCAGCTTAGTCCCTTATCTATCAGAGGTCGCCACAGCGGAATAAACCACCAACTATTCCACCATATGTTTTGCACAGCGAATGCACTTTCAGCTGCAACCCAGTACTGGGAAACACCCATACACACTCATTCACACTCATACACTACGGCCAATTTAGTTCATCAGTTCCCCTATAGCGCATGTGTTTGGACTGTGGGGAAACCGGAGCACCCGGAGGAAACCCACGCCAACACGAGGAGAACATGCAAACTCCATACAGAAACGCCAACTGGCCCAGCCGGGACTCGAACCAGCAACCTTCTTGCTGTGAGGCCAGAGTGTTAACCACCCAACCATTATTATTTGCTGAGTAATAACATATACAAATGTTAAATTGAATAGTTTATCACGGTGGCGCAGTGGGTAGCATGATCGCCTCACAGCAAGAATGTCGCTGGATCGAGCCCCGGCTGGGTCAGTTGGCATTTCTGTGTGGAGTTTGCATGTTCTGGTGGGGTTAAGAGAGAGAGAAAGTGTTTGTGGGGGGTTTAGCGATAGAGTGTGTGTGTGTTTGTTTATTTTAAAGAGTGTTTTAGACTGTGTGTGTTTTAGAAAGAGAGTTTTAGAGAGAAAGCTTGTGTTGTAGAGGGTGCATGTTTTAAACAGTGTGTTTGTGTGTGTGTGTGTGTGTGTGTGTGTGTGCAAGCAAGTGTGTCATGTCCGTGCGTGTGTGTGCATGCATGTGTGAGATGTGTGTCTGTGTGCATGCATTTGCATATGCATGTGTTTGATGTCTGTCTGTGTGTGTGCGTGTGCGTGTGCGTGTGTGCGTGTGCGTGTGTGTGTGTGTGTGTGTGTGTGTGTGTGTGTGTGTGTGTGTGTGTGTGTGTGTGTGTGTGTGTGTGCGTGTGCGTGTGTGTGTGTGTGTGTGTGTGTGTGTGTGTGTGTGAGAGAGAGTGCGCATGCATGTGTGTGATGTCCGTGTGTGTGTGTGTTGACAGGAAGTGTGTGTGGTTTGTGCAGGTGGTCATTGTTTCTTGAGAATCGCTCTTCTCACACACTCCGAAGTGCAGAGATGCTGAAGGTGTCGTTTTTGTCACGCATGTGTGTTTCCTGTGATGTGTCCGGTATCGTTAATACACTCGATCAAGAGAAAACACTGATCATCTTATTTCACGCTTATATTGTGTCTCCATGCCGCCCCTAACAAGATGCCGCCCTGTGCGATCGCGCATATTGGCCCATATCTAAATCCGTCATTGAAAATATTGACTGTAGTGGAGACCAGTGTTTCCCAAGCCCTTTCCTGAAGGCACACCAACAGTACACATTTTCGAACTCTCCGTAATCAAACACACCTGAATCAACACAAAACATTAAAAGAGATTTCTGTGTGGAGTTTGCATGTTCTCCCTGTGTTAGTGTGGGTTTCCTCTCGGCGCTCCGGTTTCCCCCACAGTCCAAACACATGCGCTATAGGGGAATTCATTAACTAAATTGGCCGTGGTGTATGAGTGTGTATAGTTGTTTCCCAGTACTGTGTTGCAACTGGAAGGGCATTCGCTGTGTAAAACATATGCTGGATAAGTTGGCGGTTCATTCCGCTGTGGCGACCCCTGATGAATAAAGAGACTAAGCCGAAGGAAAATGAATGAATGTTTACTAGAGGTGTGAACCTACACTGGTCTCACGGTTCGGTTACGATTATCATGCCATCGATTCGGTTCAATTGGATATCTCGGTGCATCACGGTGCATTGACGATTCTTTCCATACACAGTTTTATATTTTCTTCACAGCACAACAATTCTTGTATTAAAATGTATAAATATATTTATATACTATTTGTAAAACAATTTTGTCCTTTAATACAAACAGTCAGATATATAAACTGTACCTTTAAACAGCACGAGCATTTATAGACCATTTTGAAGGATGTAAACAAAAACAATGGTCCTAACGTATTTCCTGTTTTACTTTTTTATTTTCCATTGCTTCTGAGAATCCAAAAAGGTCCACATATTGATAAATAGTGTTATGACGGCTGATTTAAAGTCAAGTTATGATTGAATTGCCTCTTGTTACAGTTAGGAAATAGTTTAACGTCAAGCAGGAAATGTTCATGGGCCAATGACATGACCACATTGAAATAGTCTTTAGCAAATAAACAACTATAAATATCCCGCTCGCTTTCTGAGCCTTGTCTACCAAGTTCTTTCTTACACCCCTTTGATTGGTCACGCGCTCAACAGAAAGGGCTGCGATTGGCTCTTGCACGCTGGCGCTCTTCACAGATGCACTCATGGGCCACAGTGAGACAGAGAGAAATGGAGATTACTTTCATTCTCTTAATCGCTGTGAAATAGGGGCTTTTGCTGTAAGTGTCAGTGAAACACAGTCCAGCAAACACACACGCAGTGAAATTGTGCACAGTTTCAGAGTTTTTTGTAGTTAGAGCATTGTAAATACTCGCGGCTCGCCTCCCTCGCCATAGTAAGCTACGGCGACATAGCGCATGTGAGATAAATGACGTCAGTATAATAACCGGTTATGATTATTACTGAACCGATACCGAATTGTCCGCGTCTGCATCGCGGTGCACCGAAGAAACGATTAATTTTGACACCCCTAATGTTTACATTGGAAAGATGTTCTTTTAGGCCACAGCCATATCACCCTGCAGCCCAAGACTGGTTACTCACTGAAGCTAAGCAGGGCTGAGCCTGGTCAGTACCTGGATGGGAGACCACATGGGAAAACTACCACCCAGGCTCATTCTGAAAACGTAGTCCCAATGACGTTTCTTGAGATTGCGAAATACGTCCTGGGAGGTACGTATTTTTGCAGTTTTTGTTTTTGCGAATCCGCGAGAGGCCGCTGTGTGCGCTTTTTCATGTCTTCAAAATACACCCGCTGTTCTCGCGTAAACCCACCAGAGGCCGCTGTTGACTGACTGTCTGTCTGACTGACTGGCTGTCCAACCAACCAATCAAATCGATCGACCCACCCCTCCTCCTTCCCTAAACCCAACCAATTTTATCGATTGACCCGCCCACCCATTTACTTCCCCTGAACTCAACCACAGTTTACAAAAGCCGTCCAGAAAAAGAAAAGCCCTCGTCTGATTTTTACCACGTTTTCAGATTTTACCACATTCTCACCCTGTTATTCACTCGTTCATTTTATTTTTTTGGATTCTGCTTTTGTCTTACCTGATTTCTGGAACCGCTCTTTCGCAGACTCGAACCCCGTCGTCGAGGTCAACTCCTCTCTGCGTCTCAAGTCCGCCGATGCACATGACGAGCTAACGGGACAAACTGGGAAAAACCCTTCACAAGGAGGTAAGCAGTCAGCTGGTAAGCGCGAAAAGAAACGGCGTCATAGCGCCCCGTATCGTTCGTTTAAAAAAAAAATAAAATGAAGCCATACGTACCTCCAGCTACATAATTCGCGGTCTCCAGAAACGTCGACGGGACTACATTTTCAGAATGAGCCTGTGTTGGAAAACTAGGTTGCTGTTGAAAGTGGTGTTAGAGAGGCCAGCAGGGGGCACTCAACCTGTGGTCTGTGTGAGTCTTAATGCCCCAGTAAAAGTGAAGGGGACGCTACACTGTCAGTGAGCGCCGTCTTTCGGATGAGACATTAAACCGAGGTCCTGACTCCCTGTGGTCATTAAAATCCCATTGCACTTCTGGTAAAGAGTAGGGGTGTAACCCCGGTGTCCTGGCTAAATTCCCTCTCGGCCCTTAACCATCATGGCCTCCCAATCATTACCATCCACTGAATTGGCTTTATCCACTCCACCAATAGCTGGTGTGCGTTGAGCGACTGGCGCCGTTGTCCTGTGGCTGCTGTCGCATCATCCAAGTGGATGCTGCACACTGGTGGTGGTGTGGAGAGACCCCCCTCATGATTGATGATTGTGAAGTGCAAAATGCTCACGGCCATTAGAAAACAATTCAAAAAATTCTCTCATCGCAAAAAACACAATCAATGTGATCAAGGCCTTAGGCTACAGTATGAACTACATAAAAAAAAATCATGTTTAAATACAAAATGTAAAAGCTGGAGTGATCTCAGTTGTGTAAAGATACCCGAGGCCTTATACATGAATATGTTTGTGCTTCTGTTTTCCGTCCTGTAGATCAGTCCATACACTCCATCTTCTGCTGCTGCTGCTGCGCTTTACAGACCAGGTACAACACACAGATATTTACTACTGGTAACACTTTAGTTTAGGTCACAATTCATGATATTAACTACTGGCTTAAGCTGCGGTCACACTGGACTTGTCTCCCCATAGACTTCCATTCATACGCACGCACATGATTGCGTTAGGCCTGAAACGCAAGCTCATGAGACAAGTTTCGTAGTTCGCTGCGTTGCAAAGTTAAAGCTTGGTGAACTCTGACCTGCGAAATCGCATCACTTGACTGCGTGAGATCAAAACATGACCTCTCTGGGCAGAAATTTTAAATATGGACCAATCGCTCACTTTTTTTAATGTCTAATTATCTTGTTTAATCCCGCCCCTTATTGCAGCGCCGTATGACAGAACTCCGCAAGCTCAAACTCTAGTGTGACTGCAGCTTTACCTGTCTATTAACTCATAGTATTCAGCTTAAAGTGCAATTTAAAGGCTTGACTAGGTTAATTAAGCAACTCATTAGACAACAGTGGTTTGTTCTGTTGACAATCAATAATATATATATATATATATATATATATATATATATATATATATATATATATATATATATATATATATATATATATATATATATATATTAAGGGGGACTAATAATTAAAAAAAATTAAACTGTTTTAATTTCAGGCAAATAAAAAAAAAAGGAGGGCTAATAATGTTGACTTAAACCTAGTCAGTAATCATTTGATCTAATTGATTGCTTGGTGTTCTCCGCCTCTGAAGCAGCACGCATGTGGATATGAACAACAGATATCCAGGATCCGTCTACACGGTACTTAGTCATTTATTTGGTAGTTCATTCTTTCTTTTGATTGTTCCTGTACTGATTTTCTTGTGGTGATGCGTCAGACTCAGGTTTCTCAGAAGAAGCTTCCTCGCTCTCCTCCTGATGATGATGATAATGGTGTGATGAAGGTGGTAGCCATGTATGACTTCACAGCCAGAGAGAGTTCAGACCTGACGCTGCACCGCGGAGAAACATACATCATCCTACATAAACAAGACCAGCTGTGGTGGAGAGCCAAAGACAGGCACGGGTCAGTGTGTGTGTGTGTGTGTGTGTGTGTGTGTGTGTGTGCGTGTGCTTGTTTTTAGTTTAAATGTGCTGATATCTGCTCATTCTCTCTCTCAGGAACAAGGGCTTCATTCCCAGTAACTATGTTACAGAAACTGGAACAATAGAAGCCAATGAGTGAGTATCATCCAATCAGAGACTTTTTAAAACTAGCAAACCTATCAGAGTCATCTCTAGTCCACTATAACCAATCAGAGACTTCTTAGATCTCTCTAACCAATCAGAAACATCTCCAGACCTATAGAACAATTCAGAGACTTCTCAGGTCTCTCTATCTAATCAGAGACATCTCCAGTCTTCTCCAACCAATCAGAGACATCTCCAAACCTCTCTAGTCTAACCGGTCAACGATTTTGCAGATCTCTCTAACCAATTAGTCATCCCCAGTCCTATGTAGTCTAACCAATTAGAGTCATTCCCAGACATCTTTAGCTAATCAGAATCATCGCAGACCTCTCAAACAATTCAGAGACATCTAATCAGAGTCATCTCCAGTCTTCTCCAACCAATCAGAGTCATCTCCAGACCTATGTAGTCTAACCAATCAGAGTCATCTCCAGACATTTTTAACTAATCAGAATCATCGCAGACCTCTCAAACAATTCAGAGACATCTAATCAGAGACATCTCCAGTCTTCTCCAACCAATCAGAGTCATCTCCAGACATTTTTAACTAATCAAAGTCATTGCAGACCTCTCTAACCAATCAGAGACTTCTCAGATCTCTCTATCTAATCAGAGACAACTCCAGTCTTCTCAAACCAATCAAAGACATCTCTAGACCTCTCTAGTCTAACCAATCAAAGATTTTGCAAATCTCTCCAACCAATTAGTCATCTCTAGACCTATCTGACCAATCAGAGTCATCGCTGATCTCACTGTCCAATCTGGCTTTTCAGATCTCTCTATCCAATCAGAGTTACCTCCAGTCCTCTCTTACCAATCAGAACATTGGAGATTTCCTAAACCAATCAGAGTCATCTCCAGTCCTCTCTAACCAATTAGAGATTTCTCAGATCTCTCTAACCTATCAGAGGCATCTCCAATCCTCTCTAACTAATAAGAGATTTTTCAGATCAGTCATCTTCAGACCTAACCAATCAGAGATTTGTAGGTCTCTCTAACTAATCATTAATCTCCAGTCCTCTCTAACCAATCAGAGACATCTCCAAACCTCTCTAGTCTAACCGGTTAACGATTTTGCAGATCTCTCTAACCAATTAGTCATCCCCAGTCCTATGTAGTCTAACCAATTAGAGTCATTCCCAGACATTTTAGCTAATCAGAATCATCGCAGACCTCTCAAACAGTTCAGAGACATCTAATCAGAGACATCTCCAGTCTTCTCCAACCAATCAGAGTCATCTCCAGACCTATGTAGTCTAACCAATCAGAGTCATCTCCAGACATTTTTAACTAATCAAAGTCATTGCAGACCTCTCTAACCAATCAGAGACTTCTCAGATCTCTCTATCTAATCAGAGACAACTCCAGTCTTCTCCAACCAATCAAAGACATCTCCAGACCTCTCTAGTCTAACCAATCAAAGATTTTGCAAATCTCTCCAACCAATTAGTCATCTCTAGACCTATCCGACCAATCAGAGTCATTGGTGATCTCACTGTCCAATCAGGCTTTTCAGATCTCTCTATCCAATCAGAGTTACCTCCAGTCCTCTCTTACCAATCAGAAACATTGGAGATTTCTTAAACCAATCAGAGTCATCTCTAGTCCTCTCTAACCAATTAGAGATTTCTCAGATCTCTCTAACCTATCAGAGGCATCTCCAATCCTCTCTAACTAATAAGAGATTTTTCAGATCTTCAGACCTAACCAATCAGAGACTTTGTAGGTCTCTCTAACCAATCAGTAATCTCCAGTCCTCTCTAACCAATCAGAGACATCTCCAGACCGCTCTAGTCTAACAAATCAGCTACTACTTAGATATCTCTAACCCAGGGATGGGCAAACTCTGTCCTTGGCTGTTTCTCAATATGCGTTCTTCAGTGGTCTTGCATCCTCGTGTTCTCGTGTAACGTCATCATCAGCTGCCAAAGTTCAGTTCCAATACTCAAGACCGCAAGTACAGAGGACGCGTGAAACTTCCCGGATGTGTTCTTGATATCGAGGACGCACCGATGCAGACTTGTGCACCGATCTCGCTCTAGAAGTCCCAGAAATCATTGCGACTGGAGGTGGGAAGTGCAGCACTTTATTTAGATTTATTATTAAAGTTCAGAGATATCACTTATTTACCTCAGGAGTTTTTCTAAAATGAAACGGTGAATATAAACATTACCATAGACATCCTAATAAAGGAATAAACATATTAAGAGTGTTTGTTTGCTGAAATTCATAATAAAATCTGTTTTATTTATATTGTGCAACGTATATTTATAATGTTTTATGCATGGTATATATTTTGAAAAGGGGAAAAACAATAAATTGTTGTATGAATGCTGTAATGTTTAAATAATTTTCCATTTAAAACACGTGCAGGTCACATGACCACCAGGAAGAACACAGCATCTCATTTCTCACAGGACGCGTTCTCTGTTCTCGTGGTCTCCCAAGTTCGTTCTTCAGAGGACACCTGGCAAGACCGGTCTCCACAAGAACGCAAGTTCGTTCTCTGCGTTCTTGGAATTGAGAAACAGCCCTTGTGTCCTGCAGAGTTTTGCGTGAACACTAATGAAACACACCTGAAAAAGCTAATCAGTGTCTCCAAGATCATTAGAAAGCTACAAGCAGCTGCGTTTGATTGGGGTTGGAGCTAAACTTTGTAGGACACTGGTCCTCCAGGACAGAGTTTGCCCAACCAATCAGTCATTTCCTGGCCTATCTAACTAATCAGTCATCACTTCACCTCTTTAACAAATGACAGTGGTTGCCGATCTCTCAAACCAATCAGTCATCTCTTCACCTCTTTAACCAATCAGAGTCTTTGCAGATCACTCTAACCAATCAGTCATCTCTTCACTTCTTTACCCAATCAGAGTCTTTGCAGATCACTCTAACCAAATAGTCATCTCTTCACCTCTTTAACCAATCAGAGTCATTGCAGAGCTCCCAAATCAATCAGAGACATCTACAGACTTCTGTAGTATAACCAATCAGAGTCTTTGCAGATCACTCTAACCAAATAGTCATCTCTTCACTTCTTTAACCAATCAGAGTCATTGCAGAGCTCCCAAATTAATCAGAGACATCTACAGACTTCTGTAGTATAACCAATCAGAGTCTTTGCAGATCACTCTAACCAAATAGTCATCTCTTCACCTCTTAAACCAATCAGAGTCATTGCAGAGCTCCCAAATCAATCAGAGACATCTACAGACTTTTCTAGTATAACCAATCAGAGTCTTTGCAGATCACTCTAACCAAATAGTCATCTCTTCACCTCTTAAACCAATCAGAGTCATTGCAGAGCTCCCAAATCAATCAGAGACATCTACAGACTTCTCTAGTATAACCAATCAGAGTCTTTACACTTCTCTCTAGCCAATCAGATTCATCTCCATTTCTCTCTAACAAATGTAATCTCAGATCTCTCAAATCAATCAGATTAATCTTAGACCTCTCAAGCCTATTAGAGTCAACTTCAGACCTCTCTAGTCTAATCAATCAGCCCTGCTGAAAAAACCAGCATATGCTGGTAAGGTATGTTTTGATGCTGGTATGCTGGTCTTGCTGGTTTTAGTGCTGGTCTTGCTGGTCTCGATGCTGGTCTTACTGGTTTTAATGCTGGTCTTGCTGGTCTCAATGCTGGTCAGGACCAGCACTTAGGCCAGCAAGACCAGCATTGAGACCAGCACTGAAACCAGCAAGACCAGCATCGAGACCAGCAAAACCAGCATCGAGACCAGCAAGACCAGCACTAAAACCAGCAAGACCAGCATACCAGCATTAAACCATACCTTACCAGCATATGCTGTTTTTTTCAGCAGGGAGAGTCTTTGCAGATCTCTCTAACCAATCAGAGTCGACCCCAGGCCTCTTCAATCAATCATCTCTAGACATCTCTAACCAATCAAAGTCACCCCAGATCTCTCTAACCAGTCAAAGTCAACTCAGATCTCCTAAACCAAAGTCAACTCAGATCTATTTAACCAACCAGAGTCAACTCAGATCTATTTAACCAATCAGAGTCAACTCAGATCTATTTAAACAATCAGAGTCAATTCAGATCTCTCAAACCAATCAAACTCATCCCAGATCTTTCTAACAAATCAAAATCATCCCAGATCTCCCTAACCAATCAGTCAACTCAGATCTCCTAAACCAATCAAAATCCACTCAGATCTCTCTAACCAAACAAATTCAACTCAGATCTCTCTAACCAATCCATCAACTCCGATCTCCTAAACCAAAGTCAACTCAGATCTTTCTAACCAATCAGAGTCAACTCAGGTCTATCTAACCAATTAGAGTCAACTCAGATCTCTCTTATTATTTAAAGTCATTTTAGATCTATCTAACCAGGCAGAGTCGACTCAGATCTATCTAACCAATCAGAGTCAACTCCGATCTCTCAAACCAATCAAACTCATTCCAGATCTTTCTACCCAATCAAAGTAATTCCAGATCTCTCTAACCAATCAGTCAACTCAGATCTCCTAAACCAATCAAAGTCAACTCAGATATCTCTAACCAAACAAAGTCAACTCAGATCTCTCAACCAACCAGTCAACTTAGATCTCTCTAGTCAAACCAATCACGGTCTTTAAAGATCTCTCTAGCCAATCAGAGTGATACCAGATCCCTCTAACCAGTACAATTCATCTTTTTAAGCTTATCAGTTATCTTAAGAATGTCAACAGATTGTTTAGTGTTCACAGTCACTGATGGCAGCCATTTTGTTTGTGTGTGTTTTGATGTTGATCTTCACCAGCTGGTACTGCAAGAACATCAACAGAGCTGAAGCAGAGCATCTTCTGAGACAAGAGGTGGATACACACATCCATTAGTCAATCATCAATAATTGAGCCCTCTTTATGCTCAAAATGGTTCATTGTGTGTGTGTGTGTGTTTCAGGGGAAGGATGGAGGGTTTGTGGTCAGGAGCTCCAGTCAGCCCAGCACATACACAGTGTCTGTTTACACACACTGGTAATAAAGCCTCTCTGATTGATCATTTTACTGACTCCCTCCACTGATCCATTGATTAATTGACTGGTTGACTAACTGATTGATTGATTGATTGATTGATTGATTGATTGATTGATTGATTGATTGATTGATTGATTGGTTGGTTGGTTGGTTGATTGATTGATTGGTTGATTGGTTGATTGATTGATTGATTGATTGATTGATTGATTGATTGATTGACTGACTGACTGATTGATCGACATTAAGATTGATTGACTGATAAATTGACATTGATTTTGTTGATTGATTGGTTGACTAATTGATTGGTTGGATGGATGTATGGCTGGATAGATGGTTGGTTGGTTGGATACTTTGGTTGGTTAGTTGGTTGAGCCATAGGTTGGTTGATTAATAGATCCAGATTGATTTAATGGTCAATGCTAATTGATGGATTCGTTGGTTGGTTACTTTGGTTGGTTGGTTGGTTGGTTAATTGGTTCAGCAATAGATTGGTTGACTGATAAATTGACATTGATTTAATTGATTGATCGGGCAACGCTAATTGGTTGATTCATTGATTGGATGGATGGATGGATGGTTACTTACTTTGGTTGGTTGATTGGTTGAGCGATAGATTGACATTGTTTAATTGATTGATTTGGCAATGCTAATTGATTGATTTATTGATTCATTGATTCATTGATTGGTTTGTTGGATGGATGGATGGATGGATGGATGGCTGGATTAATGGATGGTTGGTTGGTTGGTTACTTTGGTTGGTTGGATAATTGGTTGAGCGATAGATTGGTTGACTGATAGATTGACATTGATTAGATTGATTGGTCAATGCTAATTGATTGATTAATTTATTGATTGGATGGGTGGTTGGTTCTTTGATTGATTGGTTTGTTGATTGGTTGAGCGATTGATTGACTGATAGTTTGACATTGATTTGATTGATTGTGTTCATTAATTAATGATTAATTAACACTAATTGATTGATTCATTGATTGGTTGGATGGATGGATAATTGGTTGGATACTTTGATTGGTTGGTTGATTGGTTGACTGATAGATTGACATTGATTTAACTGATTGATTGGGCAACGCTAATTGATACATCCATTGATTGATTGATTGAGCGATAGATCGATTGACTGATAGATTGACATTGATTGATTGATTTATTGAGCGATAGATAGATAGATAGATAGATAGATAGATAGATAGATAGATAGATAGATAGATAGATAGATAGATAGATAGATAGATAGATAGATAGATAGAATATATCTATCTATCATTGATTCGTTGATTGATTGATTGATTGATTGATTGATTGATTGATTGATTGATTGATTGATTGATTGATTGATTGATTGATTGATTTGGTTAGTTAGTTGATTGATTGACTGACTGACTGATAGATGGACATTGATTTGATTTATTGATTGGTTGATTGAAACTAATTTGATTGACTGATAGATTGTCACTTGATTGACACTTAATTGATTGATTGATTGATTTATTGATTGATTGATTAGTTTAGGTAAAGGTGAGGTGAGGCATTACCAGATCAAGCGGACAGACGAGGAAAAGTTCTACCTGGCAGAGAATCACGTCTTCATCTCCATTCCTGAGCTCATCAACTACCACAAGTACAACGCAGCAGGTCCTCATGTGTTCTCTGCTTCTGTTGTGTTTATGTGATGATCTGCTGAAGATCTGCTGTGTTTGACCAGGTCTAGTGGCCAGACTACGCTATCCCATCGGGCCAAAGGGCAAATGCCAGCCAGCTACAGCGGGATTCAGTTCAGGTCAGACTCACAAATGTTTTTTAGATGTTACAATCAGCATGTTCAGTATGTCTATAAGCTAGTGTCCTCTAAAACAGTGACAATATTCACATTTAGAAGATATAAACCTGATACAAACATCCAACATCCTACAGTCTCCTCTTACTTCAGTTTCTCATCAGATCTTTTGACCAATCAAATGCTCTCTAGTATCTGACATGCCCCGCCCCCTTCTTTTGGAGCCCATTGCACACTGACTGGTCTGTATCGTGTGTGCAGATAAAATGGAGATCAACCCATCGGAGCTGACCTTCATGAAGGAGCTGGGTTCTGGTCAGTTTGGAGTGGTGCAACTGGGTAAATGGAGAGCGCAGCATAAAGTGGCCATTAAAACCATCCGGGAAGGAGCCATGAATGAGGATGATTTCATTGAGGAAGCTAAAATCATGACGTAAGACACACACACACACACACACACAGATGAGTGGAAAGTTGCTGAGAGTCTGGAAACTGTGGTGGGTGGGCAGATGTATGTGTGTGTGTGTGTGTGTGACGTTATATCAGGCTGATTTCCTGCACTGAAACTGCTAGATTTCTTATCAGTCTTTCATTCAGTGTGTTTCACTTCCTCTGTGTGGAATGTGGAGGTGTGATGGAAACATGCATTCATTCTCACTTTTATAAACTCTGCTCAGCATAAATTAGTACACCCCTTTTAATATATATATATGAGAAGCCTTCTATTTTATCAGTGAAAACATTCATAAACATATCACTACTTAACTAAACAAGACAAAAACTCCTAGTAAAAGCATGTTTTTGCTGTGAAAAAAATCTAAATATTGAGGAAAATCATCTAAGATGTGCAAATTAAGCTCTTAGCAATGCACATTACTAATAAATCATTACTTTTTTATATATTTACAGTAGGAAATTTACAAAATACCTTCATGGAACGTCATCACTGTACATTTTTTCTATGGTTAATTCCTATTTCCCTTTATTTTGCATGTGATTAATCTTGGTCCAGCACTTTGCTTACTCCATTGACAGATTATTTAGCTTGTTTTAAGGAGAAACTCACTTAATTTTGACTCATTATTTATGAAATCAAAACAGCATTTTTACTTATCTAAGAAATATTTCTTTAATGTAGAACTTTTAGAAATGTGGTCTAGAAACAAGACAAAAACTCCTAGTAAAAGCATGTTTTTGCTGTGAAAAAAAATCTAAATATTGAGGAAAATCATCAAGTTGTGCAAATTAAGCTCTTAGTTTGACACATTACTAATAAAACATTAATTTTTTATATATTTACAGTAGGAAATGTACAAAATACCTCCATGGAACGTCATCACTGTTCATTTTTTAATGGAATATTTTATTTTTCAGACGACAACCGATTATTTGTTAGTCTAGCCGCTGTGTTAAATAAGAGCCTAGGATTGTTATGGTTATTTCTATTTCCTATTATTTTAGATGTGATTAATCTTTGCCCAGCACTTTGTTTACCCCATTGACAAATAATTTTGTTCATTTTAAGGAGAAACTCACTTAATTTTTATTATTTATCTAGGAAATATTTCTTGAATATGAATTAAAATAGCATGTTTTTGCTGTGAAATAAATATAAATATAGAGGGAAATCATTAAGTTGTGCAAATTAAGCTCTTTGCAATGCATATTACTCATTAAACATTACTTTTATATATATTTACAAGAGGAAATGTACAAAATGTCTTCATGGAACATCATCTCTGTTCATTTTTCGATGGGATATTTTATTTTTCAGACGACAACTGATTATTTGTTAGTCTAGCAGCTGTGTTAAATAAGAGCCTATTGTTATGGTTATTTCTTTTTTTTATTTTCTTTTATTTTGGATGTGATTAATCTTGGTCCAGCACTATGCTAACCCCTTTGACAGATTTTTTAGCTTAATTTAAGGAGAAACTCACTTAATTTGGACTTAATCTTTCTGAAATCAAAACAGAATTATTTTTTACTTATCTAGGAAATATTTCTTGAATTTGAAGACAAAAACTCCTAGTAAAAGCATGTTTTTGCTGTGAAAATATCTAAATATTGAGGAAAATCATCTAAGATGTGCATATTAAGCTCTTAGCAATGCACATTACTAATAAAACATTACTTTTTTATATATTTACAGTAGGATATTTACAAAATACCTTCATGGAACGTCATCACTATTCATTTTTTCTATGGTTAATTCCTATTTCCCTTTATTTTGCATGTGATAAATCTTGGTTCAGCACTTTGCTTACTCCATTGACAGATTATTTAGCTTGTTTTAAGGAGAAACTCACTTAATTTTTATTATTTATATAGGAAATATTTCTTGAATATGAATTAAAATAGCATGTTTTTGCTGTGAAATAAATATAAACATAGAGGGAAATCATTAAGTTGTGCAAATTAAGCTCTTAGTTTGACACGTTACTAATAAAACATTATTTTTATATATATTTACAGTAGGAAATTTACAAAATGTCTTCATGGAACGTCATCAGTGTTCATTTTTCGATGGGATATTTTGTTTTTCAGATGACAACCGATTATTTGTTAGTCTAGCAGCTGTGTTAAATAAGAGTCTATGATTGTTATGGTTATTTCTTTTTTTTATTTTCTTTTATTTGGATGTGATTAATCTTGGTTCAGCACTATGCTTACCCCTTTGACAGATTATTTAGCTTAATTTAAGGAGAAACTCACTTAATTTGGACTTAATCTTTCTGAAATCAAAACAGAATTATTTTTTACTTATCTAGGAAATATTTCTTGAATATGAAGATTAAAACTCCTAGTAAAAGCATGTTTTTGCTGTGAAAAAAATCTAAATATTGAGGAAAATCATCAAGTTGTGCAAATTAAGCTCTTAGCAATGCACATTACTAATAAAACATTACTTTTTTTATATATTTACAGTAGGAAATGTACAAAATATCTTCATGGAACTTCATCACTGTTCATTTTTCGATGGGATATTTTATTTTTCAGACGACAACCGATTATTTGTTAGTCTAGCAGCTGTGTTAAATAAGAGCCTATTGTTATGGTTATTTCTTTTTTTTATTTTCTTTTATTTGGATGTGATTAATCTTGGTTCAGCACTATGCTTACCCCTTTGACAGGTAATTTAGCTTAATTTAAGGAGAAACTCACTTAATTTGGACTTAATCTTTCTGAAATCAAAACAGAATTATTTTTTACTTATCTAGGAAATATTTCTTGAATTTGAAAACAAAAACTCCTAGTAAAAGCATGTTTTTGCTGTGAAAAAAAATCTAAATATTGAGGAAAATCATCTAAGATGTGCAAATTAAGCTCTTAGCAATGCACATTACTAATAAAACATTACTTTTTTATATATTTACAGTAGGAAATTTACAAAATACCTTCATGGAACGTCATCACTGTTCATTTTTTCTATGGTTAATTCCTATTTCCCTTTATTTTGCATGTGATTAATCTTGGTCCAGCACCTTAGCTTGTTTTAAGGAGAAACTCACTTAATTTTGAATCATTATTTCTAAAATCAAAACAACATTTTTACTTGTCTAAGAAATATTTCTTTAATGTATTATTGGTTATTTGTTAGTCTAGCAACTGTGTTAAATACAAAACTAGGATTTTTATGGTTATTTCCTATTTCCTTTTAGTTTAATACATATATTTTATATGTGAATTTTTGCCCAGCACTTTGCTCACTCCTTTGACAGATAATTTAGTTTGATTTAAGGAGAAACTCACTTAATTTGGACACATTATTTCTGAAAATAAAACAAAAATTTTTTTAGCTTATCTAGGAAATATACTTAAATATGGAATCTAAAACTCTTAGTAAAAGCATGTTTTTACTGTGAAAAAAATCGAAATATTGAGAAAATTTGTGCAAATTAAGCTCTTAGCAATGCACATTAATAAAACATTACTTTTTTCATATATTTACAGTAGGAAAAATCTAAAAATTGTGGAAAATCATGTAAGTTCTGCAAATTAAGCTCTTTCTTCGACTTAGTCCCTTTATTTATCAGGGGTCGCCACAGTGGAATGAACCGCCAACTACTCCAGCATATGTTTTACGCAGCGGATGCTCTTCCAGCTGCAACCCAAGTACTGGGAAACACCCATACACACTCACATTCACACACACTCATACACTACGGCCAATTTAGTTCTTCAATTCCCCTAAAGTGCATGTGTTTTGACCAACGCAATCTCGCGGCAATTCGTAACTTTTTGATTTAGTGGCTAATTCGTATGAATTCGTACGATCTAATTCATACAAATTAGTACGATTTGCTCATCACCCAATGACGGTTGGGGTTAGGGGTGGGGTTAGGTGCCACGCCTCCTTTTTAAAATCGTACATTTTCGTATGAATAAACTGACAAAACGTAAAAAACTTACGTTTCCTCGTGAGTTCAGGCTGCTGATTTGGACTGTGGGGGAAACCGGAGCACCCAGAGGAAACCCACACCAACACAGGGAGAACATGCAAACTCCACACAGAAACACCAACTGGCCCAGCCAGGGCTTGAACCAGCAACCTTCTTGCTGTGAGGCCACAGTGCTAACCACTGAGCCACCGTGTTGCCAATTTAAATACATCTTTATTTAATTTAAACATCTTTATTTACATTAGGATTGTAAATAAATTGCTTATTAAGATACATACAATTAATGAATGTTCATATATTCAGTCAAAGAATATCGTATTCTTTTATTCTATTGAGCCCAATCTTGACTTTATAAAAGTTAATCGCACATCAAATTATAATATCTGGTAAAACTAATAAAAATTCAACTAGTAAAATTATCTGGTCAAGTAAAACTAATAACCATCTGTCAGCAACAAAAGCCTGGTTTATACTTCTGCGTCAAGTGATCGCCGTAACCCACGGCGCAAGCCTCACGCGTAGCCGTGCATTTATACTTCTGCGCTCTGTTTCTGTTTCTCTGCAATACACTTCTGAAACGCTAGCTGGCAGTAGGTGTTTATGTTTCTCTGTGTCGAGTTTCTTCGCTGGTTTTTTTGTTTTTCCTGAACACTTCCTTAATGTACAAGTGGCTCAAACTCGCTCATTTTAAGGCGGGAAACGTCAGACGTGCAACAACTTTAATCATAAGGTAAACACAAAACAACAGTCTCCATCAGGAGCTCCTTCACGGGACTCCACACTTGTAAACACTCGCTGCATCGCGGCTCTCACCTCCGCCCACACTCGTCAGCGCTACCAAGCCGACCAATCACAGAGCTTGCACTACACGTACGCGTTATATTTTTTGAGAGGTGCACGTCAACGACGCCGACGGCCACGGCGAGGGGCTATGCGTCCACGCGTAGGCTGCGCCGTAGCATACGCGTGCGCTTGACGCAGAAGTATAAATCAGCCTTAAATCGGCCTTAAGACTAGGGGAGAGCAGGGACGAAAGTAACAAAGCAATTTTCTCAAAACCCTGACAACATTTGCTGGTCACTCTTTATTTTGATGGTCAATTTGAGTATTAGTAGACTGTCTGCTTAATATATGTTGATACTGCTGCTTCAACACATTTAACTGACTATAAGAAACTTTGCACGTACATGTCAAATTACTCTAAAGGCCGATTTATACTTCTGCGTCAAGCGCACGCGTATGCTACGGCGCAGCCTACGCGTGGACGCATAGCCCCTCGCCGTGGCCGTCGGCGTCGTTGACGTGCACCTCTCAAAAAATATAACGCGTACGTGTAGTGCAAGCTCTGTGATTGGTCGGCTTGGTAGCGCTGACGAGTGTGGGCGGAGGTGAGAGCCGCGCGCCCGATGCAGCGAGTGTTTACAAGTGTGGAATCCCGTGAAGGAGCTCCTGATGGAGACTGTTGTTTTGTGTTTACCTCATGATTAAAGTTGTTCCACGTCCGACGGTTCCCGCCTCAAAATGAGCGAGTTTGAGCCACTTGTACATTAAGGAAGTGTTCAGGAAAAACAAAAAAACCAGCGAAGAAACTCGACACAGAGGAACGTAAACACCTACTGCCAGCTAGCGTTTCGGAAGTGTATTGCAGAGAAACAGAAACAGCGCGCAGAAGTAGAAATGCACGTCTACGCGTGAGGCTTGCGCCGTGGGTTACGGCGATCACTTGACGCAGAAGTATAAACCAGGCTTAACCCCAGCCTAACAGTCCACTTATAATCTATTGAGGATTAGTTGGCATGCAGATGCAGTGTAACTTAAATTCAACAAATGAACCGTCAAAATAAAGTGTGACCCATTTGCTTCCCAGGCCATAGCAGCACATTTAGCATGCAACCCTTGGCAGAGCTGCCAAATATCAGCTGATTTCAGGACCGTGTCACCCGGTTAGCTCCAAATTTCAGTTTTTAAATGCAGAAAGCAAATTATTGCAGTACTTTTTTCCCTATTACAAGTTGTGTTTCTATATTCATGCACCACAGTAATGATCAGTCTACAGGGTATTTAGTGCAATAACACATCCTTGAGTTTGCAATGTTTGAATTTAAAAGTAAATCAGGTTTCAATGGCGAGAGTTCCTGTGGGTACGAAAGTAACACTGTTATTTACGTCCCTCTGCTAATATTCACACCTTGTTCTTCACATCCTCATTAGAGTTTTCAGTGTTAATGCATAGTGCCAATAATAATAAAAACTATTTATAAATTTTAGACAATTTCAACATTTTGCATTGATTGCTTTTAAAACATTGGATGGAGCTTAAATTTAAAATGAAAATGCAGTTTAATTTTTATTTTTGCAAAAATAAAAGGACAAAATATGTTTGCAGTGAACATTAACAAGGTCATTCATTCATTCATTTTCTTTTCGGCTTAGTCCCTTTATTAATCCGGGGTCAACGGTTTTAAGCAGTTTTACCCAATGACTGTATAAAATATGGACGTTGCGACATCGCCATTTTCCATTAAACGCTGTAAAGGAAAAAACGCCTCGTGACCTGTTCGTGATGGGCACAAACTGTCGCAAAAGACTGCTGAAATTGGAGCCTGGGCATACTCAGAAGGACGGTTGTTGCTAGACATAGATATATACATTAGATGTCGCCTACCCTACTGTCGTCTATTAGAAGGAATGCGTCAATAGAGCTGCCATTTTAGTACAGGGTAGCGCTCCTTTGAAATGAATGCAGGACCAAGGTGAAGTGGAGGACTGTGGCCATCCAAAGCCAGAGAAATACACATATACACATATATCTATGATCGGGAGTTTTCCCCGGTGGTCAGTATGCAAATATTTTTTTAAATTACGAAATATTATAATTTTACATCACTTTTCTACATTGATGGATGTGACCGCATGGGCATTACCGACAAAGAGTGTGTGTTTGTGTGCATGAAAATGCATTATCCTCCTTCCCTGTTTATTTTGATCTAATCCATGTCCTGAACCACACCCCCCTCTCCTGCTTTCACTTCTCATTCTGACGGAGGGAGCGATCCGTTTGTGAATGAATCTCCGTTATGAACGACTCGTTCACTTAGCTGACAATAATACAAGTTTCTAGCACGGCAGCATCTTCTTGTCATATTTCATAACATTGTTTGCTTATTTTATTCAACAAAACTAGCATAAGCTTAGAATTTAGTGTGAGTTGGTGCTACTTTGCCTTATGGTGAATGCAGTAAGAGACTGTATTATCATCAATAACTACTTTTTAAGCACAAAAGTTCATAACATACAAAAACATAAAAAACTAAATCTTACCTATGAAATGTTCTGCCTTTGTGCTTTGTTTTCTTTGTTTGCTCGTTACTACACCTGTACACAGCGCTAAAGTCCAGCATCTTCACATTGGCACACTGTCTTGACTAGTGCGGTTGAATGACCACGGCCACCCCTGGGTAAACTCTGGCCACCCCAATATGATTTTGCTGTTGACATTATTAATTTAAATGGACTTATGTAAATTCCCAATATTTCAATAAATAAAATGCAGCCACTAAATTATTGTTGGTGCCACTGATGTAGCTGATTCACTGCTCTCCCCCTCAGCGCTGGTTCAACGCTGGTGAAAGCAAACTGACGCATGAGCGCAGAACCATTCCCGTGCGCCTCACGCACTCTTGTGAGAATCCCGGGGTAAAGTCTAGATCGGATACGCGGCCGGCCGGAAGTGCGATATTTACATTAATATAGCGGCATTTTTTAATGACACTGTATAACAATAATTAATATTTTTACATAACTGTGACAGTTGGGTTTAGGGTTGGGGTGGGGGTAGGGGTAGGGGTTAAAAAATACAATTTATTGGGTAATTTAATAGATAAAATAAATAATACTCGGTACAACTTCTGTTTTTACACTTCTGTGAGAGTTGGGTTTAGGGTTGAGGTAAGGGTAGACGATAATAAAATACAATAAATCAGAAATTTCATAAATAACATAAATAATTCTCGTTAACCTCCAGCCGCAAACGTATCCGATCTAGCAACAACCCTAAAGTTTATATAATATGATGATGTAGTAACTTTCACTAAGCTTGGCTTTAAAGCAGAAAGGAGGGATAAAGAGTCAGGGAGGGAAGACTTCATTACATTATGTTGTGTATGGGATGGTTCGCCCATGGTGTCATTTAAACTAGAACCACCACTGCCCTCCCCGATCGTCGTTGACAGCACACACACACCTTCAATAGACAGCAATGGCAATATAATATTTACCTTAAGGTACATCAATAGAAGAAGCTGCATTAATAATATTGTGGCTCAAAAAGGAATGTGGATAAATGATATTATTAGGGTCTGTATAGTGAATGTGTGTGTAGTAATGCCTTTCCTTCAGTTTGTTCATTTGTTTGTTTTATTAATTAATTCATGAATCTTCATGAATTTTAGACTTGGCATATACCATATTCTGTGCAATAAAAGTATGTAAAAATAACTAAAAAGTTATATATATATATGAAAAGTGTTTTTAAACTAAATATTGATTTTTATTTGATTTGCACATGTACTTGCTGAATTATTTTAAGGAATAAATTGCAATATTTTAAGAGTAAATAATTAAACGAATTAAAACCACATTATTTCATTTACCAGAAACAAAAATATAACATTACACTAATTTCATACATTTTTTTTTGTGTGCCACCCCAAGATTTGCTGCGGCCTCTTCTGGCCACCCCTAAGAAAATTTTCTGGGGGCGCCACTGATTAATGTGCATATCGCACTTCCGGCCGGCCGCGTATCTATGCCCGTATCCGATCTAGACTTTACCCAGAAGGACTGCCTGATGGAGCCAGAGAAGGAGCTGCGGAACTCGAGCCGGATCGGCTCCGAGTAATGTGCGCGAGTACAGCAGACGAGTACAGGCCGAGGGGTAAGCCTCCAGCAGGCAAGAGTGTATTTTGCTATCTGGGTGGTTAGTCGTGTAACAGCAAACTGATAAAGCCCTGACCTTACCGAATAAACGGTGTTCTACCAGATCCTGTATGTCAGAAACTACAGTTTACTGCTGAGCAACTCGTTTTATCATGGTAAAATAACACAGAAATGGAATAATAACACTTCAGTCTCCTGCCGAAACTCCGACGTCTGCTTTGAGAAACTGTCAATCACAGCTGTCAATCACGATGACACGCCCAGCATTAAATCACTGCTCAAAACATAGTTTACAAAAATGAAGGTCTGCACCTTTAACAGCACGATAACCAGTGCCTTAACTGACCAGAACTATCTTTCGGAACATTTTATTGCATGTGTAATTAATTTTTTTTATTTGGTCTCATGTCTCCTTCATTAACACGGAGGAGGCGGGCTTTATGACTTGTACTGCAGCCAGCCCCCAGGGGGCGATCTAACAGCCGAGACCTTCACTCAAAAGCAGGCGTGCGGCACACTTGGGTTTTACCGTCTTGCAGTGAGGCGACAGCACTACCTACTGCGCCACTGCGTCGTTAACAAGGTCATAGTTAGATATATTTAAAATAAGATCAAGCCAGTAAATCTAGTGAATATTGTTGTGTTACTTTCGAACCAGGCCTGTTACTTTCGTCTGTGCTGATAGGTAGTGATGGGCAAAGCGAGGCTTCGTGAAACACTGAACCAGTCGAAGCAAATGTGTCGAAGCTTCGAAACGTTTCGAAACCCCACTCTACGGTGACACCTAGTGGTCATTTTTTATGTATTGCACTGGAACAGCTTCAGCAAAGAACAGTTGAGCAAACTGAGGTATTAAACCCCACTTTCCAGGCGTGAACCTTCAAGTGATTTAGTGAAGCGGTTAGGGTTCCTGACTATCATGTGGGGATAGTGGGATCAAATCCAGTCTGAGACAGCTATTTTGAAATGCTTTAATATCAGTTTGAATTGCTCTGTTCTTGTATCGTTTTGTTTCAACATTGGTCTGACATCCGAATAAACACTTTGTGAATAAATATGTCTTGTTTTGGTCATAAAACAAGGTTGTGCTGGTTCAGACGTGGTTGTGGCCAGAAGTTGACAAGAATTTTTTATATTACTCATTAAATTTCCCATTTATTCTATTTCATTAATGTCTACCCAAAATCTAAACCCAACCATCACAGTACTGTAAAAATATTAATTATTGTTTTACAATGTTACAAAAATGATGCTAAATTGATAGCGTATCCGCAGCTGTATCCTATCTAGACTACATCATAAAACAGTAACATTATTAAAATACATAATAATCATGATTTCGGTGTATTTGTACAAGTCGGGATTCGAACCCAAAAATCATTTGAAGCACGTGCACAACGTGCACACGTACGGTCCACTAGGCCATAGGAGATAGACAATTATTTCTGACACTGTCAGTTAAATGCAGATTCGCCAGGTCTCGAAACGCTTCTGAACTGATCGATGCTTTGAATCGTTTTAGTCACGTGAACAGGTGTTTCGAAACACTTTAGTCACGTGACCTGTGTGTTTCGGATCATGCTTCGGTGCAGTGTTTCAAAACACTTGCGCTTCGGGATCTCGACACTGTGTCGAAACGTCAGTTTCACGTCAGCCATCCCTACTGATAGGGTCAAGAGTAACAATGTGCAATCTTTGTTTAAAGATGCTGTATGTAAGTTTCTGACTCTTCTAAAGTATAAAAATAACAAAATATGTTTGCAGATATTTCAGAAACATGCCAAGTAAACATTTCTGCTTATCTGAAAAACAATGCTGATGTTAGATATTCTGAACATGTGCGTTATGTGCTGGAACGGCTGTCTTTGTTTGGGTCTCTTTAACTAGAGCAGTTTCTGTGCTATGATGAAACACTTCAAAAACATTTTTAGAAAGGAGCATCAGATGTTTCGAGTAGATTTTATTGTAAAATGGTATGAAGGATGTGTTCACCCTTTGTAAAAAAAGATGGTAACAAATTGGACTGTGTTTTATCATAACTGAAATCATGAATCTAGTTGATGGTGGCACGGTGGCTCAGTGGTTAGCACTGTGGCCTCACAGCAAGAAGGTCGCTGGTTCGAGTCCCGGCTGGGCCAGTTGGCGTTTCCATGTGGAGTTTGCATGTTCTCCCCATGTTGGCGTGGGTTTGGGTGCTCCGGTTTCCCCCACAGTCCAAACACATGCGCTATAGGGGAATTGATTGACTAAATTGGCTGTAGTGTATGAGTGTGTGTGAATGAGAGTGTATGGGTGTTTCCTAGCACTGGCTTGCGGCTGGAAGGGCGTCCGCTGTGTAAAACATATGCTGGAATAGTTGGCGGTTCATTCCGCTGTGGTGACCTCTGATAAATAAGGGACTAAGCTGAAGGAAAATTAATGAATGAATCATCTTGATGAAGCTCGAAAAAGACACAACGCAGCCACAACACACATCCAGACACAATCCTACTGAAAGCTCATTTTTGGTGATATCAATTTTAAATGTGGGATATAATTTGTTCAGATATTTAGCATTCAGATATTATTCAAATATATTTAGAATAACATTGAGTTGTACTCTAAAACAGGTGAAATAAAATGCAACTAAAATATATATTAGGGTATCCACGTAAAAAATGTACTGTGAAATTAAAACAATAATATTGAAAGGTGTTTGATGGAGTGCATGCCCATGTGTGTGTGTGTGTGTAAATGTTAAATGTTGAAAACCTAAAAACATGTGAGAATGTAAGCTTTTTACCTGTCATTCCTATAATTGACGTCCCAGAGTGTTAAATAAAATGTTTGTGTGTGTGTGTGTGCAGGCGTCTCTGTCACCCTAAGCTGGTCCAGCTGTACGGTGTGTGTGTGACCCAGCGCCCCATCTGCATCGTGACGGAGTTCATGGAGAACGGCTGCTTGCTTCACTTCCTGCGGCAGCACAGCAGGACTCTGGGACGCTCGCAGATGCTGTGTATGTGTCAGGACGTGTGTGAAGGGATGGAGTACCTGGAAAACAACCAGTTCATACACCGAGACCTGGTCAGATATAGACACACACACACACACAGCAGTATGCATAACATCATCATATGTGATCCAAAACCTGTGTGTGTTTAGGCTGCACGGAACTGTCTGGTTAATGAGAGGAATGTGGTGAAGGTGTGTGACTTTGGCATGACCAGGTAAGTTTAACCCTTTGTTTAATAGTAGTAGTAGTAGCTCTTTCAAAAGTACTCTGCAAAAGCTGATGCATTTACATGTAATTTGTGGATGTGTGTGTGTAAACGTAATATTCTGTAATGCATTTAGTTATTTTCTAGCAGGCACACAACGTCATAAGACGTTAATATTAGGTTAGATTTAAGTTGTGACGTCAGGTGACCAAAATTCAATGTCTAGCCAGCGTCTAAGGACAACGTTATTTTGACGTCCAATAACGAAGTCTTAGGCAACGCAGTGGCGCAGTAGGTAGTGCTGTTGCCTCACAGCAAGAACGTCGCTGGGTCGCAGGTTCGAACCTCGGCTGGGCTGGGTCAGTTGGCGTTTCTGTGTGGAGTTTGCATGTTCTCCCTGCGTTCGCGTGGGTTTCCTCCGGGTGCTCCGGTTTCCCCCACAGTCCAAAGACATGCAGTACAGGTGAATTGGGTAAGCTAAATTGTCCGTAGTGTATGAGTGTGAATGTGTGTGTGGAAGTTCCCAAAGATGGGTTGCGGCTGGAAGGGCATCCGCTGCCTAAAAATCGTGCTGGATAAGTTGGCGGTTCATTCCGCTGTGGCGACCCCGCAAGGGACAAAGCCGACAAGAAAATGAATAAATGAATAACGAAGTCTTCAAGAGTTCACACTTAGCTGATGATTGATTATAAAGCAAGTTTGGCATGCTGTCCCGGGAGAGAGCCCTGAGCTCGAAGGTCCTTGAGCCCTGGGCTCCCTCTCGTTTGCAGGGCGAGCGGGGAGCTCTGAGCTCAGGTAGATCTTGAGACTCCCCCCTTTTTTATAAGAGTTGATGACAGAAAATAATTGCTATTAAGAGATATGCTGATGGATAAAAGTTTGACTAGTGCTACATTTTGATTGATCAATTCACTTGTAGTTGCATGTTTTTGGAATGTGGGAGGAAACCGGAGAACCCGGGGGAAACCCACGCGCGCACGAGAAGAACATGCTAACTTCGCACAGAAACGACAGCCAGTCTGTTAAAGGAGTTGAACATGTTGTAGGGCCTCGCACACGTAATACACAATTATGTAGTGCGTTAACTTTAAATTAGCTCAAAGGGAATATAACAGAACTTAAAGCGGCTCCAAAAGAATCGACTCTCTTGAACTGAACAAACGACTCGTCCAGCGCTCGTTTGAACAGACAGGGCTGTTGACTCAAAAATGAATATTACTATTCGAACTAAAGTAAAACACTTTAATATTTAAGCAGGGTAACAAGATCTAGGTATAAGGCATTAGATTCATAAGTATACACAGGTCACTTTCCTTTCAATACAAAAGAGACTTTATTGACTACAAACAAAACTAACAAAAACACACACACACACGCATTCATACTGGTTGCAGACAAGGAATAGAAGGAAAGAAGAGTTTAGGAGAGATGTGATGTAAAACCTCAAGATGTAAAACCTAACCAAGCGAACCAAATAATCAATTCAACCTTTACTGTGTCTTAGACAGGGTTATCTATCATTTAACATGATTAGCAGATCATACACCAGTTCAGCAATGGATCTGGAGATGTACTTGCGTTCCTTAGTGATGTGGGGAAGTCCTTCTGTGGAGCTGGGTTCCCAGTTCGCTGGTGGTTGGTTTGGTCGTTGAAGTGACGTCCCTGAGGCTGAAGTGAAGTCCAGTAGTTTAAGTTGGAGACGGCCAAACTGTTGTCGTGTTGACGGGTTTCGCGACGCAACTTAACTATAGACTCTCGACGGAAAGAAAAGAAAGAAGAGTAAACGGAAGATGGGGAAGTTTGAGGCTGGTCTCAACCCATCTTAATGTCCAAGTCCAGCTGGACTGGACCCGGAGAAGAGTTGTCCTCAACTCACAACAGCTGCTGCTGCTTCGCTTTTCCTGCCTTTCTGCCATTCTGCCCTCGCCCAAAGAATGTCTTGGGAGATGGGTTTTATCACCCAATGTTTCCGGCCCCTAATAGAGCTGGATGAATAGGGCATTGTCCGTAGCACAAGGACTTGGCGTGACTCACTCACATGAGCCATGGTGCTCAGACATATAGCATTAATCATACATTTATAATATGAACGATACATTTTACATATCTATAATTAAAAAGGAATGAAAGAAAGGGAAAGGATTGCACTCATTCATCTCAAATAACATACATGTAATGGTACGTTTGTAATAACTCAAAGCATAATGGGTTATCCATGATTAATGCATTCTTAACATATACAGGATTCGGGTGTTATACAAGAGCAATAACATTACATTTCATTAAAAGTCTGCTATCATCGTTTTGAGGATGATCTGATGAACTTTAATGTTTGGTGATAGTTTTAAATTTCAGAGAGGATTTTGATTCTCTGTTTTGGACCAAAGTCAGTCAATTTTCTGTCTTGCATGGGGGCTGGAAAACCCCATTTCCTGAGGTCAAACACGAGCTCTTTGTTAAGAAAATTGTGTTCTCGTGATCAGTTACCCGTTCGTCTTGAGTTAACTTGATCAGAATAGTAGGTCCGATGACACTTAACTGATGATGATGAACCAGTCATGGGTCCATAGCCGCAAGGCATCCGCTTCCTGCTCTACTGCAACAAATGTGGCCTGACCTTCTGATTTTGGTCAGAGACCAAAAACGGCTCTCGATCAAGGTGATTCTGATCACAGGTGTCGACTCAGTATTTGGTGTCTGCATCGTCCCCACAATGTTTAGAGTTGAACATGTGATTATGGAGATCATTTAGGATTTACAAAGTGTGTGTGTGTGTGTGTGTCCGTCAGGTATGTTCTGGATAATCAGTACACCAGTTCTATGGGCTCCAGGTTCCCTGTTAAATGGTCTCCGCCGGAGGTTCTGCACTTCAACAAGTTCAGCAACAAGTCGGACGTGTGGTCATTCGGTGAGTTAATCTGGAGGTCACTGCTCTGTGTGCATGTTTGTGCTGGTGCTGATCTGTGTGTGTGCAGGTGTGCTGATGTGGGAGGTGTTCTCTGAGGGAAAGACGCCGTTTGAGAACCGCACTAATGTGGAGGTGGTGGAGGAGGTGACGCAGGGCAGCCGACTGTACAGACCTCACCGTGCTACGCCACACATCTACAACATCATGTACCGCTGCTGGCACGAGGTGACACACACACACCACACTGACAGACATACAAACACACACTGTCACACACGCACACACACACACACACACATACACTCACGAGCCACTTTATTAGGTACACCTTACTAGTACCGGGTTGGACCCCCTTTTGCCTTCAGAACTGCCTTAATCCTTCGTGGCGTAGATTCAACAAGCTACTGGAAATATTCCTCAGAGATTTTGCTTCATATTGACATGACAGCATCACGCAGTTGCTGCAGATTTGTCGGCTGCACATGCATGATGCCAATCTCCCGTTCCACCACATCCCAAAAGTGCTCTATTGGATTGAGCTCTGGTGACTGTGGAGGCCATTTGAGTACAGTGAACTCATTTTCATGTTCAAGAAACCAGTCTGAGATGATTCACGCTTTATGACATGGTGTGTTATCCTGCTGGAAGTAGCCATCAGAAGATGGAGACACTGTGGTCATAAAGGGATGGACATGGTCAGCAACAATACTCAGGTAGGCTGTGGCGTTGACACGATGCTCAATTGGTACTAATGAACCCAAAGTGTCCCAAGAAAATCTCCCCCACACCATTACACCACCACCACCAGCCTGAACCGTTGATACAAGGCAGGATGATCCATGCTTTCCTGTTGTTGAGGCCAAATTCTGACCCGACCATCTGAATGTGGCAGCAGAAATGGAGACTCATCAGACCAGGCAACGTTTCTCCAATCTTCTATTGTCCAGTTTTGGTGAGCCTGTGTGAATTGTAGCCTCAGTTTCCTGTTCTTAGCTGACAGGAGCGGCACCCGGTGTGGTCTTCTGCTGCTGTGGCCCATCCGCCTCAAGGTTGGACGTGTTGTGTGTTCAGAGATGCTCTTCTGCAGACCTCGGTTGTAACGAGTGCTTATTTGAGTTACTGTTGCCTTTCTATCAGC
Organism: Danio kyathit; assembly: GCA_903798195.1. NCBI lineage: Eukaryota > Metazoa > Chordata > Actinopteri > Cypriniformes > Danionidae > Danio > Danio kyathit. Next base: position 53,087,838 of record LR812541.1, read on the forward strand.
TGGAACCAGTCTGGCCATTCTCCTCTGACCTCTAGCATCAACAAGGCATTTGCGCCCACAGAACTGCCGCTCACTGGATATTTCCTCTTTGTCGGACCATTCTCTGTAAACCCTAGAGATGATTCTGCGTGAAAATCTCAGTAGATCAGCAGTTTCTGAAATACTCAGAGCAGCCCGTCTGGCACCAACAACCATGCCACGTTTAAAGTCACTTAAATCCCCTTTCTTCCCCATTCTGATGCTCGCTTTGAACTGCAGCAGATCGTCTTGACCATGTCTACATGCCTAAATGCATTGAGTTGCTGCCATGTGATTGGCTGATTAGAAATTTGTGTTAACGAGCAGTTGGACAGGTGTACCTAATAAAGTGGCCGGTGAGTGTACATGCGCACACACACACACACACACTTTCTCTTTCTCTTTCACACACACACTCACTTACACACACTAACTCAATCAGTCATTCAAACATACAGATCAACACATGCACACACACACACACACACACACACACACACACACACACACACACACACACACACACACATACATTCACCATATCAGAGCCAGAAATATCTATGCATTAGCGGTTAATTTGTGTGTGTGTGTGTGTGTGTGTGTGTGTGTGTGTGTGTGTGTGTGTGTGTGTGTGTGTGTGTGTGTGTGTGTGTGTGTGTGTGTGCGTGTGTGTGTGTGTGCGTGTGTGTGTGTGTGTTTTCAGAGACCTCATGGACGACCAGCATTTACTGAATTACTGCAGAATTTCAGACAGATCACAGAAGAGGAGACAGACACATGAACACACACACACACACACACACACACACACACACTGCATACATCAGTGTTTCTCTCATGTATTCCAGTTCAAATATTTCAAGTAGGCCCGCAAAATGTGCAATGTTGTTGATTATTGCGGTAGAAATTATAACAATATAACATATCCTTAGAGGCAGGCGGCACGGTGGCTCAGTGGTTAACACTGTGGCCTCACAGTAAGAAGGCTGCTGGTTCGAGTCCCGGCTGGGTCAGTGGTTTCTATGTTTCATTTCTGTGTGGAGTTTGCATGTTCTCCCTGTGTTTGTGTGGGTTTCCTCCGGGTGCTCCGGTTTCCCCCACAGTCCAAACACATGCGCTATAGGGGAACTGATTAACTAAATTGTCCGTAGTGTATGAGTGAATGAGTGTGTGTGGGTGTTTCCCAGCACTGGGTTGCAGCTGGAAGGGCATCCGCTGTGTAAAACATATGCTGGAATAGTTGGTGGTTCATTCTGCTGTGGCGACCTCTGATAAATAAAGAGACTAAGCCGAAGGTGAATGAATGAATAATATGTGTAATTTTTATGATTATTTTTCAAAGCATTGATTGATGTTATGATCATATTATAATAAACAGGTAATATATTTATATTTATAAGCTCAATAAATCAAATTCAGGCTTAAAAATGACATTTAAAATGATATGAATGAATTTTTTTACTGTAATATTTGAGGAAACGTTGGTTTTTCCTGTAATTCATGTTTAGATGTGTGCTGAAGAAAGCAGGGTGGAGATGCTGTGTTTGTGCAGAGAAGGTAAAGACTGTGTTGTGTATCGTGACCTTTGGTGTGTATGGTGACCTCCAGTGTGAGCTGATATGTGAACTATATACTGGACACGCACTGTGTGTTTGATCCACTGGCGGACATTCAGACTCTATTAACTGTGCACATTCAGTCTGACGATGGTCTCAAAGTTCACAACCACAATAAAGAATACTTGACACCTGTGTGTGTGTGTGTGTGTGTGTGTGTGCGTGCGTGCGTGTGTGAGAGACAGTGTGTGTGAGAGAGAAGGAAATGGTGTATTTGTATGTGTGTGTGCACTATGTGTTTATGCGTGTGTGTATGTGTATGAGAGAGAAATAGTGTTTGTGTGTGTGTTTGTGTGTGTGTCTGTGTGTGTGTGTGTGTGTGTGTGTGTGTGTGTGTGTGTGTGTGTGTGTGTGTGTGTGTGTGTGTGTGTGTGTGTGTGTGTCTGTGTCTGTGTCTGTGTGTGTGTGTGTGTGTGTGTGTGTGAGAGAGAAAGAAATTTCGTATTTGTCTGTGTGTGTGTGTGTGTGTGTGTGTGTGTGTGTGTGTGTGTGTGTGTGTGTGTGTGTGTGTGTGTGTGTGTGTGTGTGTGTGTGTGTGTGTGTGTGTGTGTGTGTGTAAGTGAGAGAAAGTCTGTGTGTGAGAAAGAAATGGTGTATTTGTCTGTGTGTGTGCACATGTCTATGTGTTTATGCGTGTGTGTGTATGTGTATGAGAGAGAAATAGTGTTTGTGTGTGTGTCTGTGTGTGTGTCTGTGTGTGTGTCTGTGTGTGTGTGCGTGTGTGTGTGTGTGTCTGTGTGCGTGTGTGTGTCTGTGTGTGTGTCTGTGTGTGCGTGTGTGTGTGTGTGTCTGTGTGCGTGTCTGTGTGTGTGTGTGTGTGTGTGTCTGTGTGTGTGTGTGTGTGCGTGTGTGTCTGTGCGTGTGTGTGTGTCTGTGTGTGTGTCTGTGTGTGTGTGCGTGTGTGTGCGTGTGTGTGTGTCTGTGTGTGTGTGTGTGTGTGTGTGTGTGTGTGTGTGTGTGTGTGTGTGTGTATGAGAGAGAAATAGTGTGTGTGTGTGTGTGTGTGTGTGTGTGTGTGTGTGTGTGTGTGTGTGTGTGTGTGTGTGTGTGTGTGTGTGTGTGTGTGTGTGTAAGTGAGAGAAAGTCTGTGTGAGAGAGAAAGAAATGGTGTATTTGTCTGTGTGTGTGCACATGTATATGTGTTTATGCGTGTGTGTATGTGTATGAGTGAAATTGTGTGTGTGTGTGTGTGTGTCTGTGTGTGTGTGTGTGTGTATGTGTGTGTGTCTGTGTGTGTGTGTGTGTGTGTCTGTGTCTGTGTGTGTGTGTGTGTGTGTGTGTGTGTGTGTGTGTGTGTGTGTGTGTGTGTGTGTGTGTGTGTGTGTGTGTGTGTGTGTGTGTGTGTGTGTGTGTGTGTGTGTGTGTGTGTGTGTAAGTGAGAGAAAGTCTGTGTGTGAGAAAGAAATTGTGTATTTGTCTGTGTGTGTGCACATGTCTGTGTTTATGCGTGTGTGTGTATGTGTATCATAGATATATACACTAGATATCACATAGGGACCCTGAGCATGCGTCAATAGCGCCGCCACATTGGTACAGTGCTCCTAGGACAAACGTCATTCAACCGCATTAGTCAAGACAGTGTGCCAATGTGAAGATGCTGGACTTTAGCGCTGTGTTTGCGTTGTAGTAACGAGCAGACAAAGAAAACAAAGCACAAAGGCAGAACATTTCATAGGTAAAATTTAGTTTTTTATGTTTTTGTATGTTATGAACTTTTGTGCTTAACAAGTAATGTTATTGATGATAATACAGTCTCTTGCTGCAGTGATAAGACAAAGTAGCATCAACTCTCGCTAAATTCTAAGCTTATGCTAGTTTTGTTGAATAAAATAATCAAACAATGTTATGAAATATGACAAGAAGATGCTGCGGTGCCAGAAACTTGTATTATTGTCAGCTAAGTGAACGAGTCGTTCATAACGGAGATTCATTCACAAACGAATCGCTCCCTCCGTCAGAATGAGAAGTGAAAGCAGGAGAGGGGGTGTGTTTCAGGACATGGATTAGATCAAATTAAACAGGGAAGGAGGATAATGCATTTCCATGCACACAAACACACACTCTTTGTCAGGAATGCCCGTGCGGTCACATCCATCAACGTAGAAAAGTGATGTAAAATTATAATATTTCGTAATTGAAAAAAATATTTGCATACTGACCACCGGGGAAAACTCCCGATCATAGATATATGTGTATATGTGTATTTCTCTGGCTTTGGATGGCCACAGTCCTCCACTTTACCTTCGTCCCGCATTCATTTCAAACGACCGATACCCTGTACCAAGATGGCGGCTCTATTGACGCATTCCTTCCAATAGACAACAATAGGACAGGCGACATCTAGTGTATATATCTATGTATGTGTATGAGAGAGAAATAGTGTGTGTGTGTGTGTGTGTGTGTGTGTGTGTGTGTGTGTGTCTATGTCTGTGTGTGTGTGTGTGTGTGTGTGTGTGTGTGTGTGTGTGTGTGTGTGTGTGTGTGTGTGTGTGTGTGTGTGTGTGTGTGTGTGTGTGTGTGTGTGTGTGTGTAAGTGAGAGAAAGTCTGTGTGTGAGAAAGAAATTGTGTATTTGTCTGTGTGTGTGCACATGTCTGTGTTTATGCGTGTGTGTGTATGTGTATGAGAGAGAAATAGTGTGTGTGTGTGTGTGTGTGTGTGTGTGTGTGTGTGTGTGTGTGTGTGGTGTGTGTGTGTGTGTGTGTGTGTGTGTGTGTGTGTCTGTGTGTGTGCACATGTCTGTGTTTATGCGTGTGTGTGTATGTGTATGAGAGAGAAATTGTGTGTGTGTGTGTGTCTGTGTCTGTGTCTGTGTGTGTGTGTGTGTGTGTGTGTGTGTGTGTGTGTGTGTCTGTGTGTGTGTGTGTCTGTGTGTGTGTGTGTGTGTGTGTGTGTGTATGAGAGAGAAATAGTGTGTGTGCGTGTGTGTGTGTGTGTGTGTGCGTGTCTGTCTCTGTGTGTGTGTGTGTGTGGTTGCACATATCTGAGGTTGAGAGTTTAATTAAATGTGAGTGTTTGCTGAAGCTCAGTCATTATTCTGACACCATGAGGATCATTCAGAGCTTCTTCATCCTCAGCGCTGTCCTGTCCTGCGCCGTAAGTTCACTCTCCTCACTCTTCTTACGGTTATTTCTTTAGTTGATTCTTCATCCAGTGTCAGTCAAGTTTTAGAATTGTCATTTTTTAATGCTTTTTTTTTTTAAAGAATCCACCAGGCCTGCGTTTATTTGATCCAAAATACAACAAAAACATTCTGAAATATCTGCATTATTATCAGTGGTGCAAAATAACAAATACTCAAATTATTGAGTAATTAAGTACTGTAATTGAGTAGTTTTTCTCAGGAGTTGTAATTTACTAAGTAGTTTTATAAATGTGCACTTTTACTCTCACTTGTATACTATTTATTTTTTTTTTGTAAATAATAATAATAATAAAACATATTACTGACCATTTAACTGTTTATTTATAACTAAACAGCTCCAAATCAACATATTTAGTAATTTGGGGATTTTTTTTGGGGGGGGGGATCTCTTATGGTGGGCATATCCCTTATTTTCACATCGCAATGTTGACAGGTATGTCAGTGTATCTCTTTCTGTGTATTCATTCTGTATCTCATTCTGTGTGTTTCTGCAGTGGATCTCAGCAGCAGGCGAGACACTGACTGTAAGTTCACAGACACAACATATTAATGATGATTGATTGATTTCAGCAGATGTCATACAGTACATTCAGTCTGTCATGTTTGTTTTAGGTGTCTGTTTATTATCCGTATGGCTACATATGGGTCAGTCCATACCAGGTATACGAGGGTTTTTCTCTGTCATTGCTTTGTGTTTACACCTTTATATTGACTGGGATTTCTTTTACAGGTGATCCCGGTTCTGACACACTATGTAAGTGATTCTGAGTAAATAAAACTTACAGATATGTAAATGAACCCATAGTTTAATCACCCTCAAGCCATCCTCTGTGCGTATGACTTTCTAGTTGAATCAAATTAACTTTTCGGCGTCATGGTGGGTTGCACAGTCGTTTCACAGCAAGAAGGTCGCTGGTTCGAGCCACGGCTGGGTCAGTTGGCGTTTCTGTGTGGAGTTTGCATGTTCTCCCTGCGTGGGTTTCCTCCGGGTGCTCCGGTTTCCCCCACAGTCTAAAGACATGCAGTACAGGTGAATTGGGTAGGCTAAATTGTCCGTAGTGTATGAGTGTGAATGAGTGTGCATGGATGTTTCCAAGAAATGGGTTGCGGGTGAAAAAGAGCATCCGCTGCGTAAAAATGTGCTGGATAAGTTGGCGGTTCATTCCGCTGTGGCGACCCCAGATTAATAAAGGGACTAAGCCGAAAATAAAATGAATGAATGAATGAAAAAAACGTACAGATATGTAAATTAACCCATAGTTTAATCACCCTCAAGCCATCCTCTGTGCGTATGACTTTCTTATGTCATACAAGTTTTACATTTCATCCTCATTCACTGTAAAAGATTCTTGGTACCTTAAATATTTTAGTTGAATCAAATTAACTTTTCGGCGTCATGATGGGTTGCACAATCGTTTCACAGCAAGAAGGTCGCTGGTTCGAGCCACGGCTGGGTCAGTTGGCGTTTCTGTGTAGAGTTTGCATGTTCTCCCCGTGTTGGTGTGGGTTTCCTCCGGGTGCTCCGGTTTCCCCCACAGTCCAAACACATGCGCTATAGGGGAGTTGATTAACTAAATTGGCCGTAGTGTATGAGTTTGTGTGTGAATGCAAGAGTGTATGGGTGTTTCCCAGTGTTGAGTTGCGGCTGGAAGGACATCCCCTGAGTAAAACATATGCGTTATAAGTTGACGATTCATTCCGCTGTGGCGACCCCTGATAAATAAGGGACTAAGCCGAAAAGAATGAATGAACTTTTCATCAGTAAACTGACTAAAAAGTATTAAGTTAAACTTGTAGAACTTGATTAACTTATTAAAATAAGTAAAAGAAACCTAAAATTATTGGTTGTCTAGACTTTTTTTACAGTTTTACATTTTTACAGTGTGCTGTATAATGGTGTTGGAGAGAGGTTTTTATTTTGAAGCTTCTAAAAGTGCAGAAATCTGTCATTAAACTAAATAACATGCCAACAGGCGGTTAACAAATGTTTTATGAAGCAGACTTGAGTTCTTGTCAAATAAAACCTTTCAAATTGTAAACTCAGATGCTTAAAAACATGCTTAAAGGTGCCATATACTGCATTGATTCAGTAAGTTAAGTTGTTGAACTTGCTTAAAATGAAATTGCTTGAAATGCTTATTTCTAACTTCATAAAATAGAAACAGAAGGTCCTTATTGGCCATATTTAGAATGGTTATAAATATTAAAGATGCTGTATGTGAGTTTTTGACTCTTCTAAAGCATAAAAACACCATCATATGTGTGCAGATATTTAAGAAGCATGCTCAGTGAACATTCTTGTTTATCTGAAAAACAATGCTGAAGTCAGATATTCTGCTTTGAAAATGTGCGTTACGTGCCGGAACGGCTGTCTTTGTTTTGGTCTCTTTAACACTCTCAATGCCACTTTAGCCATTTATATTTAGTGGAAAACAGCGTATTTCATTTATTTATTTATTCAGAAAGGCTCTGAAAGCGTGCGTCCATGACCGAAATGTGACCTCCGGTGGACAGTAGACTCTGAAATGAGATGCAGATTCAGAGTTCCACATGAGGTGGATATTAATTAGCAAATAATATAAATATTAGGAACGTAAACATTAGGTGTGCAGATTACATTGTAACCCCGTGTCCTAACAACACGCTACATGATCAAATACGCAGTGATGAGCAATTTGGCTGTTTGCACCAGACGAAACACAACAGAAATGTAAACACAGCCATTCAAAAGCACAGAATAGTGCACTCACTGCACTCCAACCAAATGGTGAGGTTAATAATCTATTGAATACAAATTAAACCTCTTTAACATGATTAAATGTAGATGCTGAATCACTGATATGTGTTGGTTTGCACTGAGTTCAGCTCTGAAGTTCAATTTCAGACGTTTATTTTATTTTCCAAATCTGAGGTGAACTATCTGCTTTCAGTAGTATGCCAATAAATGTGATGTAAAATGGCATTCAGACTCACATTATGAGCATTTAACACTGAATAAAGCACGTGAGCTGTACCTGAGCTGATCATTGTCAGTTTTCTGTTGTTCAGCTGAAATAGAAGCTGTTTCTAACATCAATTCGACGAGTTGGTTAGGACAAAATCTCCTTTTAATATGGAAAATATTCCTACTATCGGGTGCTTTTAATTAGAACACGGTTTAAATCACTTGCTCCTGTCCTCAATCTGGCAACCTGCACTTGCATTTGTTTTGATTCAGAAGTGCAATACTGCGTGTCAAACTTACATACTGCACCTTTAATGAGTTCTGCTCTGATGCAGCTCTGTTATTGCTGTCTCTCTTTCTCTCTCTCTCTCACGCACAAACACACAGCATGAAATAAAAGGCAAAACAATCATACTTCATTTCGCAAAACAATATTTTAACAAATGGAGTAGAGGCTCTTTTTAACTTTAGTAGTGGAGAGATTTATTTTAGACATGAGTGAGCTATCTAATTTAAATCACCAGACAGAGTGACCTAAAATAAAAGATAGGCTAATTAAATTATAATTCAAATCGACAAAAGAGACATTTTGTGTTGTATTTTGAATCTATAATGTAAAACACAGCCAAGAATTACTACCAACCTTCGCATAAACAGATGACGTTTAATGAAGTGTATTTCTATTATTTCATTCAGAGAAATTGCAGTAAGAGCTGAGTGATAGGACACAATGCTTTAAATACAATGCTCTGCAGTCTACTTGGTTTGGTACCTCAAATGACAAAATATCTGGAAAACTTAACAATAAACATGATAAATTTATAGCAAACAAACACACCTTATCCTGGGTGGCCCTGAATAAATTGATAATCTATATATCCTGCATTTTGCTTTGTGACCAGCTCTAGAGTTGCTACTTAGTAACACATAAAAAATTGCTGCGGCTGGGTTTGATTTTGCAGCATCTCCCATTTTCAAAATAAGAGTCCCACATACATGGCAAGATCAATATAAACTTTGATAAACTTAAAAATAAGAAAGGAATTAACAATCATCATTGTTGTAATTTCAAGAGGGGTGCATATTAATGATCCCGTCCAGATGACGTAGAACCTAAAGTATGCAGATCTTTAAGGCGTGGCCAATGAGTCACGCAACAGTCTGCTTTGTGTTCGGGATGGCGTGTCTGATGCTCACAGTATGCCCATTTCCATGTACTGATTTCGTATTGTTCGACTATGCCTAGGTATAACAAGGTTTTTTTTACAGGGCACCTTTAATAGTAACGCCAATATCCATATACATTTTGAAAATGCAAATAGGATAAACTTTTTATCAAATAAGAAAAAATGCGCAAAAAACTACGGTGGAAACACATTTACCAAGTAAATTTCAGCATGTGCATCAAAAAAGTCATGTGATTTTTGAGTCAGGATCAAATTTAATAATACCAAAGTCCCTTTAAGGCAAGTCATTTCACTCGGCGGCCAACTTTGAAACACCTCTCAGGCAGTATGCTCGGGCATTCTGTCTAAATGGGGAAACATCCAATTCTCTAAAACTGCTTGCCAAGCTTACGATTAAATTTCATATTAATTATCACCAATAAAACTAAACAACTGTCCCTTTAGTTTCATTTCTAAACATCCAAATCACACAAAATCTACAAACTCACGTCTGGTCTGAGCCCTTCCCCCGGAGTATAGTCTATAGTGATCGATGATTGGCTTCTGTACTAGAAGGCGGGCTTTATTCACCATATAGTGATTGATGATAGGCTCCAGTACTAGTAGGCGGGGCTTTATTCACCATATTGATCGTTACACTTTCCCCATTCAAAAAGATACGAGTGACATGCCTTGTGTATTCTATAGTCTTTGATAATACTCAGACTATGTTCATCTGACAGAAGTAGTCATTTACACAGAGAATGGCTTGACGGTGAGTAAATTATGGGGTGAACTATTCCCTTAATGCAGTTTCACAGTATATCAATATTAAATCTTTTGGCTTTTCAGGTTATTCCAGTGCCTTACAAAACAACTGGATCTGAGAGGACGACGACTCCGAGACCATTTCTGACCACCACACAGAAACCGACCCCACCGGGCCCTGTGACCTCTGAACCTCCCACTGTGACCCCAGCCACGCCCAGTGTGAGCCCGCCCGGCCCCGTGTCTACAGCCACGCCCAGTGTGAGCCCGCCGGGCCCCGTGTCTACAGCCACGCCCACTGTAAGTCCGCCGGATCCCGTGACCTCTGAGCCTCCGACCACAGCACCTCGACGAGGAGACAACTGAGGGGCTGTTAACATTTTCAGCCAAAAAATGGGAAACATTTGTTTTGCATGTTCGTGTACACCACAACAAAATTGCATAAATAGAAAATGCATAAAATAAAAGTGGAAAAATTGTACAAAATTCCTTTGTTTTTTGTGTCCTTGTAAACTAAACACCTGAAAGTCTTGATGACGTCACATCATTTAAAAAAATAATTAATTAGATGGATTGATTTTGTGTAAAAGTAAATGTTTTTTAAAGAGCACCTATGATAAAAATCATCTTTTGTAAGCTCTTTGGACAGATCTGTGTGCAGGTATAGTGTGTCCACACTCATATTGGGGTGATATAAACACAATAAGTCCTGATGTTAAAATAGGATCCAAATCCCTCCCATTTTGAGGCCCACCGCAACGTGACGTAGGAGTGCGGTTTCCCCACCCACTGAATTGATTGACAGCCGCAAGTTAACACATCTCCATAGCAACACATATATCAACAAGACAGGACGTGCGCAAAGCTAATGGGATTAAAAGATCTGTTGAGCTCTCTGTGATCATCAATCGTCATCAAATGTGATCAATGAGTTTTACAAGTTTAAAACAGTGCATGTCTTTAATGAACTACAGCTATTTTACCGTCTTTACGTCATCACCACAGCCGCATGTCAGTACAATTATAAAAGAATACGCTTCAATCCTGGTTTGTGGATGTTAAATCAGGTTTATTTTGTACATTAACACAACGGATATCCAAACATCAGTGGATATTAACCTGTATCCTGTCACATTTGCCTTGCAAAAACAGTGCAAAGTTAAGCGCACACACTGTGTGTGCCCGCTGTGTGTGTGCGTGAACTTTGTAACGACATTATGTGTGACTCATTGTTGCAGAAAGGCTTGAATTAACTCCACAACAAATACATCAAATAATCATTGGTAAAGTCTGTGGCGGTTCTAGATTAAATGGCACCCTGGGTGAACCACCTCATATCCAACTTACCACCCCCCCTTCCCTAAAAAAAAAAAAAAAAACTAGAACCATATAGAAACTATGTGGTTGACTTTTTATTATTCGCATTGGAACACATGTAATTGTTTCAAACAAATAATTCAGACAGCATACAAACAAACTGAAATGTTACTAATATTTCACTGCATCTGGATCTTTCTTGCCTTTTTTGCTGCAGTCATCAATTATACCATCTTATGGCCCATTACTGTAACCCCCAGGGGCGTTGATAGACAATAGCCACGCCCCACTACCCAAAAACATATATTTTAACTATTTAGTATAAATCACCAGCCACTGTGGCTAGTAGTTTTCCAGCATGACTAGCCACTCGCCATTTTCACTAGCCACAATTTTGTTGTTGGGAAAATATGTTTTATATGCATGACATTTAACTTTGGCATGCTAAAAATTACTTGATTTAGATTTTATGTCCACATGCCTTCCCATTCATTTAACTTTTTTGTGTGTTATGTATGACCTTGCTTATTCAGAATCAGAAAGAGCTTTATTGCCAGGTATGTTCACACATACAAGGAATTTGTTTTGGTGACAGAGCTTCTACAGTGCAACAGAATTACAGACAGGACTAAAAAACAGACAATAAATATATTTTAAAAAGTAGTGAATACAAATATACAAATTGACAAGTGTATGTACAGCTATATTACTATATACAACATAATATGTGCAGCTGTTATGTGCAAATTGGCATGTAAAGTGTGTTGTTAAGTGTATGTGTGTATAAAAAAAAAAGTGTATAGCAGGTAGTGATATTGGTTCCACAATTACTATTATCAAGTGTTCATGAGATGGATTGCCTGAGGGAAGAAACTGTTTCTGTGTCGGGCTGTTCTGGTGCGCAGTGCTCTGTAGCGTCCACCAGAAGGTAAAAGTTCAAACAGGCAGTGTGCTGGGTGTGAGGAGTCCAGAGTGATTTTGGCAGCCCTTCTGCTCGCTCTGGATAAGTACAGTTCTTGGAGAGTAGGGAGGGATGTACCAATGATTCGCTCAGCAGTCCGAACTATTCGACGTAGTCTTCGGAGGTCGGATTTGGTAGCTGAGCTAAACCAGACAGTTATTGATGTGCAGATGACTGATTCAATGATGGAGGTGTGTAGAACTGTTTCAGCAGCTCCTTTGGAAGGTTGAACTTCCACAGCTGACGAAGAAAGTACAGCCTCTGTTTAGCTTTTTTGACAATGGAGTCAATGTGAGTGTCCCACTTCAGGTCCTGAGAGATGGTGGTGCCCAGGAACCTGAATGACTCCACTGCTGCCACAATGCTGTCCATGATGCTCAGTGGGGGGAGAGCAGGGGGGTTTCTCCTGAAGTCCACTATCATCTCCACTGTTTTGAGCGTGTTCAGCTCCAGGTTGTTGTGACTGCACCAGACAGCCAACTCCTTAACCTCGTCACCGTCCTGAATGAGGCCGATAAATGTGGTGTTGTCTGCAAACTTTAGGAGCTTGACAGAGGAGTCTTTTGAAGTGCAGTCATTCGTGTACAGGGAGAAGAGCAGTGGGGAGAGGACACACCCCTGGGGGGCGCCAGTGCTGATTGTGCGGGTACTGGATGAGAATTTTCCCAGCTTCACCAGCTGCTGCCTGTCCGTTAGGAAGCTGTTGATCCACTGACAGACAGAGGTGGGCACGGAGAGCGTGCATGAGCAAATGGGTTGTGCTTTCATAGTGTCACATTGCAATTCGTTTCCATTTCACGTGGATTTTCAGGTCTCAACACTCAAGGAGTTACCTTTTTCTCTTTGGCCACATTAAACTTATTATTTCCTTGCCACCAAATTTAAATAATGTGTCAAAACAAGCAAAATATAGCTGTATACATGCACTTTTTATTCAACAAAAATCGTTCTTAAAAAAACAATAGACATTTAAAAAATTATTGTCATGTATCTAAAATGCACAGTAATTTGTCCAGGCTGAATGTCCCAGATCCCCAGTTAACTATACATAAATAGAGAGTTAATCTCCTATTAAAGCGATGTTATTGTAAAGGATGATAAGTAAAACACATTAACAAAAATAACTATAAGCGAAAGAAAGCAGGTGAAAAAACACTGATGATCATCCTCTCATTCAGTATTCAACAGTTAATGCTGATCGCGTTTGCACGCATATTGACAAATGGTCTTAAACTAAAGTTCTAATCTTCAGTTATGAGCCAAATTATTTTCTACCGGCCAAAGTAGCTAGTGGAGGTGGTTGTCCAACCAGCCGCAGCTGAAATCTACCAGCATTTGGAGGGTTGGCAGGTGTTAATGTCAAGCCCTGATTATTATTATTATTATTATTAATATTAATATTATTCCAAATAAATAACAGAAATCAATCCTAAATGTAACTGGAAAACAATGTAAAGACAAAACTGGAGTGAGAGGCTATGATCTCTTAAGAAATCTTTGGCATGAATATTAAAGACAGTTCTATAGAATAGGCTACAAAAAAATATGTTTTATGTAAATATCTGTTGTCTTAGACCCGACTCATGGCCGAGAATTAATGTTATTAAGTCTTACCTCCCTGACTCATCATCTCTCCTTTCTGCTTCAAACATACCTGTCCACCCTCCCGTTTTTCCCGGGATTCTCCCGTATTTTACAGTTCTATCCCGCTATCATCCCGTAAAGGTATTTTCCCGTATTTCTCCCCGTCTTTCTCTGAAGGGTGGCAAATAAACATTAAAGAGCTGATCCTCTGTATATGCAACCCATACCGCCGAACCACCAGGGGCCGCCCCTTTGCTCTTAAATGTGAGTCTGTTCTGTGCTTTCGCTTTATTTAGGCATGGAAACACTTTGAAAAAAATATAAAAACAGCAGGATTCCTTTTCCTTTTATTACAGGTGCCGTCTCCCCTTCATATGCAATCCTCAAAACGTGCGTGACTGTCAGCGAACGAGCTCCATTGTGATAAATTTTCCAAACAGATTCTGTACATGCTATTTGAAGCGGAGCGAAAGTCTGGGTTTGGGTGCGTGTTTAAACAGACATATACACTTAATTAATAATAATAATATCTAAAGATGTCAATCTTGGTGGGGGTTTTTCAAACACAACTAATTTTGTCCTAAATGAGCATAAACAGTTAGGAAAGCAATCAAATGCTTTCTTTATAAAGTTAGATGTGTGCATTTTTAAAGTGACACCTGTTATTTAATGTAATCAAATGAAAAAATCAAATGAAATAAATGAGATTCATTCGCTGCTCTTTAATCAGAATGTGTCAGTTATACAGTGAAGAAACGGCTAATGAGATTTGATAGCTTGATTTTATTTCATTATAATAGCTATTAATTTTAATAAGCTGAACTGTTTGCTAATGTATACTATTTATTTTGTCTTTTGTAAATTAATAATAATAAAACATATTACAATATTTAACTGTTTATTTACAATGAAACAGCTCCAGATCAACATACTTTGTAATTTGGAGATTTTTTCATCCCAATGTTGACAGGTATGGCTTCATAGCCATGCTTGTCAAAATAAGATCAACATCATATTATAACTTTAGTTTTATCGACTTGCAAAGCTTGCTGCATGCCGACACTTACTCGAGTAAGTTACTCCAGTTTCACAGCGCATAAATGCTTGTATTTTATCGGCGTGTATGTTAAATGACCGGTGTTCACACCGGGAGGAGAGCAGCGCGTCAGTTTGCTTTCACCAATGTTCTTTCGGTTTGCACATGCAAAAGACACCAAATGTGAGTGGCCCCTAACGTCGTTATTCTAGGACTAACACTCTAAATGAACACACTTGCATAAAGTAAAGCATATCTCAAACCTTACTGGGGCTCGTTTTTTTTTTTTTCGCACCGGGCCTCCCCCTAGCAAGATGCCGCCCTGGGCGATTGCCCATATTGCCCATGCCTAAATCTACCACTGGGTAAAGTTCTTACTGTAGTATTTCTCACAAACGTTATGTGAGATCTGTTTCCTTCATGTCTGTCACTGTGCTGTTTATCTGATGCAGCCAAGGCAGAGATTGAGGCCCCGTTTACACTAATACGTTTTAGTTTTAAATCGCATAAGTTTTGCTACGGTTACATCATCCGTCCACACTACACCAGAGTTTTCGAGCCCCGAAAACTGAGTGTTTTGAAAACGCTGGAGAGGCCGTTTTTATTCTAAAACGCTGCTGCTCCGTCTCAGTGGGAAAACGGAGACATCTGAAAACAGAGGCGGGGCTGCAGACATTCACCTCTCTGATTGGGGCTTTTCCCTCAATATTAAGTAGCCTACACACAGTTCAGTCTTCATCCTCTCCTTGTAAGTTCAGACTTTGCAAGTTTGATATGGAAAACAAACTCCCGAGTGTGTACTTTATAAAGTCATTCACATCACCCTGGCTACGCTGTTTCACTTTCTTAACAATAAAATGAAAACATGATGTGAGGAACTGCCTATTTTCATTTTAATATTAGCAACTTAACAAACATCAAAAATGTTGAAGCGTCAGGTGGCTTCATAATATGAGCGTCATCTTCATGCATATTTATAACAAAACAGAGCCTATAACATTACTGCCTCCTTTCATTTTCATTGAAAATACGAAACATACCCTCTCTTTCATTGAATATCAGTTTTAATAATTAATATTAACCATTATAAAAGTATAACGCACAATAAGTTTATACAATAAAGAAAATAAAGGCAAGCAATCAGTCAGATGTGCAGAATCGGTGTCCGCGGTTATATTAATTAAGATATTAACCTAACTTATCTTTGCGCTCAGCCAAAACACGTTAGAGAACAAGTAATAGATTCAAAAGACCAAAGTCAGGGAATATGTAGTTAGATATAGACGACAAGAGGAATTAAATATCACGTGTAACAAATATAGTGAGATTAGATCCAGCGGGAGATCCTTGATGAACAGTCCGACGTGCACAGCTCTCATATGGGTGTGTGAGTGCTCAAAGCACGCTGCAGTGCATGCCAGAGAGTGTGTGTGTGGTCACGTGATGTGCGTTTTCACCATTTTAATGTAGACTGAGAGCTGTTCAGAAACGCTGGGTGAAACGCTAGTGTGGACGCGGAACGTTTTCATTCTAAAACGCCGTTTTAAAACTAAAACGTACTAGTGTAAACGGGGCCTGAGGCACACTCTGAGGGCGTACTCACACTATGCTATCCGAACCGTGCCCAGGCCCGTTTCCCGGATCGTTTGAGAAGTGTGAGTGCTCTGAATCGGGCTCAGGCACAGTACACTTGGGTGGCCCTGACCCGGTTGGAAGAGGTGGGCCTGAGCGCGGTTCACTTGGGCTCAGGCGCGGTACGCTTACAGTGTGAGTGCAAGCGTGCCTGAGCCCGAAACTGAAAGCGAGACGTGACTTTTTAAGATACTGTTTCATATGGAATAATTAATCATTCGTACTTTTTAATGAACGCAAACTGTCGTAGATTAATAAAGACGCAAACCCCTCACTGCACGTCAGCTGCGCCTTCAGCAAACCTCCTAATTCCTGCAGCACGAGGACTGTTTATGAGCGTCAAAAGTGGCTGATCTGTTTGGCGAAATATTTGACTGCGTGTCACCGCATATCAAACAACTTAAACGATATAACTAAAGAAATCTCCACAGTGCTGAGCGAGAGCGCTTACTGAACAGCGCGTCATCGATGACGGAAGCGCGCCCAGGCCCGAATGTAATGTGAGTGCAGGCTGTCGGGGGAGACGGGAGGGGGGACAAGCGTGCTTTGGCCCGATTCAAGGCAACTGTACATAGTGTAAGTACGGCCTGACAGACACATGGGAATAGTGGGCGGGGAGAACCAGCATTAAATTCACAGGCCACAAAAACAGCTACAAGATGCTCAGAGCAGAAAATCCCAACATTCTGAAAGGTCTAACAAATAATCAGATGGGTGTTTTGAGCTGAAACTTTACACACACATTCTGGAGACACAAAAGACTTAAATCTTGAAAATGGGGTAAAATAGGTGCCCTTTAAAATGCAACTTTTTTTAGTTGTTGGCTACATCATTGCCATATAATATAAACATAACCAGTGTATGTCTGTCTGTTCACTTTCACTGGAATTTGTGCCTGGTTAAAAAAAAATCTTCATTAATAAACAGCCGAGAAAATAACAACATTGCTCAAGTCTGTGGCTGTCTTTCTTCACCATTCACTGCGTGTCATTGGGTAATTAAAGCCTACCAGTGCAGACATGTAGAACAGCACACTTCCTATCTGTTTTATCATCATATATTATTGTCTGATTTGCTCATGTAAACAGCTGGAAGTGATCAAAGACTACTGAAACACAACACTTGTATTTTTAGAAGTGCATTTACAAGATGTAAAACAAGTCTCTGATGTGCCTAAAGTGTGTGTGTGTGTGTGTGTGTGAAGTTTCAGCTCAAAATACCACACAAATATATTTTAAATACACCAAATTTTACTTGTTTATAGTTAAGGTGGGTGTGATTTTGCCAAGTAGAATGCGATCCTGGATTAACAACATCTAGCCTATGTTGATCCTGGAACGACGTTTTTGTTCGAAAATGAAATCCATACTTATTCCCTATCCCTAAACCCAACCATAACTGTAAATTATTCACAAAATCAGAGGGAAATAATACGCTTTTTTTCACGCGGCCGCCATTTTAAATCACGAAAGCGAGGCGTGGGAAGAAACCCGGAAGTATAGACCAATTACCAACCTACGTCACACATGACATCACACGGGTCCCCGGTTGCAGAAAAAGACCGGCTGCAATAGCAAACAGGTTGTCTTTTGCGGTAGGATGCCAAAATAGAAAACTTAACTTTTACCATACACCACACTGCTTTCAATGCCGACTGCAGACGTCTTTGGCTAAAAGGGAGCTGAATGAAGTGAGGACCTAATTATAAATGCTCGACTCTGCAGTTCACATGTTATATCAGGTAAGTTTAAGCTATGCTGAATCATATACATTCACATACATATACATATACTGAATCATTACTCGTTTTTGATTGCAGCAATGATTTCGGCAAAACTGTTACATATAGTTAATTAAACTGCGGACACTGAATGCTCAGAATGAAACGTGAAAGTGTAAGTTATTAAAGTTGGTTTTATATTCACACATTCATTCAGTGACAACTTGTGACAAACTCCCTATATTGTTTACCACAGCACTTTGAGTATTCGGTCTGGAATAACCTGCAAGTGTGACTTGAAAACAACATGAACACTGTTTATTTGACTGTGAACAATGTTGTACTTTGACAGTCATTGGCTGCTAATATGATTTCGCTATTAAGAGTTTGCAAATAATACTTTATGAAATTATATTATTAAGGAGAAAATCTGAATGTGCGAATATAAAACCAACTTTACCTTTATGTGTAAGTTCACATACCCTGGGCCTGCCGTACAGGTGTAGTTCGCTGTCAGAATGCAGTTTTTCTGCTTGTTGAGGATCACCCTGGCCTTGTATAACGTTAGCTCCGTCTTCTTTCCTTGTCTTTGGCTCGGCAGAACCTCGGTTTTTAGCACTACATAGTTTTGAATCTGGTAATCATGGAGCATTATTTCTTGCACATGATGACAGAACACAATTGTTGGCATCCAAACACTTGTAGGGCTTTAACTTCTCTCGTAAAATCCCTTGGAGCTTCAATGAGATTATATTTGGGGCTGGATGCTTGGTCATTTCGTTTTATTCAATATCCATTGGGAGGCTGCTATCGCAAATGGACCTGTCAGACGAACGCCGCTCACTTTAACGTTAATTTTGCCGAATAACTGTGCTTGTCACTGGGTGACAAGCTGTTATAATACACTGTAAGCATTATGTAAATAATATATATAATATGCAATCAATCTAACTTATTTCTAAGACAACAACAAACTCTGTACCGCATTGCATGTCATTCCCTCGCTGTAAATGGTAGCGCTCCCGGTTTTTTTCTGCCACCTCTCTGCGCGCGCATCCTGAATGTTTACAAACATGGTAATTGGTCTAAAGGATCAGCACTGTAAACATTGCAGCAGCATGCTGTGTACTACAAACCTCCAGCTGTTGCTGAGATTTCCAAACGCAGATATGGTGTAAACATCACTTTAATATCATTCAGTTCAGTTTAACTTAAACAATTAAAAGCATGTTAGGCGTCAAACAAAACCACAATCTTTTTAAGAGTGTCCTCCTGGGCTTCAGTTCATGGCACCAGGTAAACACAGTGGGGGCTTCCCTGCTTGCTTTAGTCTATGTAACCCGGTGAGTGATAAAACAATGCAGTCCTCTGTAGCACACCCTCGTGTTGTCCCGGTACTGGAGTTTTAAAACGTCCATTTCCCGCTAACATTTAAGTGCCGCTGAGCGCATGTAACGGAGGCCAGCTAGTAAGTGCTGTGCAAGTAAGTCTCACTCCTCTGACCTCTAAAGGTGCTCTAGCAATAGACGCTAGAGGCCATGGTCTTTAGCCTCCTTGTTAGAGCAACCGACTCCCATACGGAAGGTCGCCGGTGCGATACCAGCTCAGAGCAGGTTGGGTGGCGTAGGACCGGCGGGGTTACATTGGTGCCGTGACCCGGATGGGAGTGAGGTTTAGGGGGGTGAGTGTAACGGAGGCCAGCTAGTAAGTGCTGTGCAAGTAAACCTCACTCCTCTGACCTCTAAAGGTGCTGTAGCAATAGACGCTAGAGGTCATGGTCTTTAGCCTCCTTGTTAGAGCAACCGACTCCCATGCGGAAGGTTGCCGGTTCGATCCCAGCTCGGAGCGGGTTTGGTGGTGTAGGACCGGCAGGGTTACACGCGTTCTTAAACAGCTGATTTGCAATATTCACCGAAGCTCAACAGAAATGACTGTGATTGGCTGTGAAAGTCACCAGTTCACCACACTTCACTGAGTACGAACACAGATGCACGGACACTGGAGCATTTTAAAGCCGCAAAGATCAGTCGATTCATCAGCAGATCGCTCGTCTGTGTTTGCACTCAGTAAACATTGGTGAAGTGCAGTAAACTGATGACCTTCACGGCCAATCACAGTCATTTCTGGTGAGGACTGGTGAATACTATGGCCAATCAGCGGTGTTGCGTTTAACAGTGCTTAAATGTTATCGGGAGTTTTGCGTTTTTTATGAATTTCAGTAACGAAATTCAGTATCTTGACAGGTCTAATATAGTTCATTAAATTGAGTTTGATGAATGGCATCTAAAACGTGTGTTTGGGAAAGAAAACGTTAACTAACTAGTGCCATTTCCCTTAACTTAGCTGAAAATGAGGTCTGATATCCTTTTTTATTTTCACTATTCATTCAGAACAGACCTTCGGGTCACTCGGAAGATGGTGAAAGTATAAATTTGTGTCCTTTTCTCTTTGCTGATTAGATATACAGCCAGGTACACAACATTCCTGTATGACTCAGGGGACACCTCCGGGTTTTTTCCCACCGCAGCCTCGATTTGGCTTTTTTAATGGCGGCCACGTGAAATCAGTCTATAGTCGAATAACAATCATGCATGTACATAACCCTAACCATAAGCCTAAACTCTCGACACTCATGTAAACCCCGTTAACTATAAGGTTAGTGTGATTTTACCAAGTTGGACATGATCCTGGATTAACATGTTGATCCTGGAACAACATTCCAATCTGCCATTCAGAATTAAGGGATACCTTTACAGTTTATGCTGATTCTGTTATGTAAATGAGTCCAAAATACCTTTGAGTGGATGCAATTTAAGAGAATTGTTCAATCATTCACTTATTCATTCATTTTCCTTCAGCTTAGTCCCTTATTCATAAGGGTTATTACAGCGGATTAAACCACCAACATGTGTTTTACACAGCGGATGCTCTTCCAGCCGCATTCCAGTACTGGGAAACACCCATACACACTCATACAATACGGCCAGTTTAGTTAATCAATTCCCCTATAGCGCACGTGTTTGGACTGTGGGGGAAACCGGAGCACCAGGAGGAAACCCACGACAGCACGGGGAGAACATGCAAACTCTGCACAGAAACGCCAACTGGCCCAGCCGGGACTCGAACCAACGACCTTAAGTTATTTTAATTTTCACATCCTTTAATAACCTCACTGATATTACAGAATAAGTGGTCCTGTTTCTCACTTGTAAGTTTTGCTCTGTTAATGCTATTAAAATCCTGTGATTGCTTGGAAAACGTCATATTCACGAGTGTAAGTGTACAGCATCTAAACCAGAGATGCCCAACTTATGATCCGCGGGCCCACTGTAACCTTTGATTTGGGCCACCATCCGTCTGAGAGGAGAATGAGAACGATGGAGAGGATTGGGGTGAATGTCTTTAACACAGAGATCGTCATTTCTAATTTTACGTAACCTTTTTTTGTTTGTTTTATGTTTTATTTAGAGCAAACTTAAATAAAAATGTTTTAAATAAATGTTGTAAATGAATCTTATTTTATCTTAAAATGTAAATACTGTCACTCGACGGATAGAGGACAATGCAGAAGACATCGCGAGCAAATCAAGGCAAAAACTAGCGGCGGAATATGAATGTCATTTAATGTTGATGAATAACAGAACACTAGTTATTGTAAATTTAAAGTATCCCTCCGCACAAAAATGGAACTGTCAAGCTCCGCACTCTGCACTGATGAGCGCTGTACAGCAGCTCTGAAAACGAAACCAAAAGTGCTGGCCAGTGAACTATTCTGACTTGCTGGTCAAGGGCATAAGTAACAAAATGACAAATGAGTATTACGAGAGAGGTATAATAATATAATAACTTGTTTTTCAGCATTAAATGAAATTGGTAGTTTATATTTATTTATTTTCGCAAAAGGGTTGGATACTCAAAAATGTCACTTGTTAAATTAATTACTATATTATCAGAGATCATAAATATAAAAAACTAGCTATTCTACACTTAGTTTAAGAGTAGGCACTGAGGTCCACCCTATTTAGATCCACTCATTTTAAAATTTTTGGCCTCGCCCCTGGCTGCATATCGAAAGTGACATAACCACAGGAGTAAACAACAAAGACAACAACAACGCTTATAATGGCAGGTCTAAAAGGAGGATTCTGCTGCATAAGGTAGGGCAGTGGCTATTATTTATATTGACTGCCATGCCAAAACACATGTTTGTTTGTTAGACAGAAATCTACCATTAATCTATAATATAATATAATAATATAATATGATACAATATAATATAATATGATATAATATAATATAATATAATAATATGATACAATATAATATAATATAATAATATAATATAATATAATTATATTATATAATATAATAATATAATATAATATAATAATATGATACAATATAATATAATAATATAATATAATATAATAATAATATAATATAATATGATACAATATAATATAATAATATAATATAATATAATAATATAATATAATATAATATAATTATATCATATAATATAATAATATAATATAATAATATAATATAATAATATAATATAATATAATATAATGTAATATAATATAATATAATTATATCATATAATATTATAATATAATATGATACAATATAATATAATATAATAATATAATATATGATACAATATAATATAATATAATATAAAAATATAATATGATACAATACAATATAATATATAATATAATAATATAATAATATAATACGATATAATATAATATAATATATAATATAATATAATATAATATAATATAATATAATATAATATAATATAACGACGCAGTGGCGCAGTAGGTAGTGCTGTCGCCTCACAGCAAGAAGGTCACTGGTTCGAGCCTCGGCTGGGTCAGTTGGTGTTTCTGTGTAGAGTTTGCATGTTCTCCCTGCATTCGCGTGGGTTTCCTCCGGGTGCTCCGGTTTCCCCCGCAGTCCAAACACATGCGGTACAGGTGAATTGGGTAGGCTAAATTGTCCGTAGTGTATGAGTGTGAATGAGTGTGTATGGATGTTTCCCAGAGATGGGTTGCGGCTGGAAAGGCATCCGCTGCGTAAAACATGTGCTGGATAAGTTGGCGGTTCATTCTGCTGTAGCGACCCCAGATTAATAAAGGGAATAAGCAGAAAAGAAAATTAATAGATGAATAATATAATATAATATAATATAATAATATAATATAATATAATATAATATAATAAAATATAATATAATATTATAATATGGGTCGCAGGTTCGAACCTCGGCTGGGCTGGGTCAGTTGGCGTTTCTGTGTGGAGTTTGCATGTTCTCCCTGGGTTCGCGTGGGTTTCCTCCGGGTGCTCCGGTTTCCCCCACAGTCCAAAGACATGCAGTACAGGTGAATTGGGTAAGCTAAATTGTCCATAGTGTATGAGTGTGAATGTGTGTGTGGAAGTTCCCAGAGATGGGTTGCGGCTGGAAGGGCATCCGCTGCGTAAAAATCGTGCTGGATAAGTTGGCGGTTCATTCCGCTGTGGCGACCCCGCAAGGGACAAAGCTGACAAGAAAATGAATGAATGAATAATATTATAATATAATATAAAATAATATAATATAATTTAATATAATATAATATAATATAATATAATATAATAATATAATATAATATAATATAATATAATTTAATATAATATAATATAATATAATATAATATAATATAATATAATATAATATAATATAATATAATATAATATAATATAATATACCAGTCAAAAGTTTGGGGTCAGTAGGATTTTTTAATGTTTTAAAATCAGCTTTTACTGCTCACCAAGACTGCATTTATTTAATCAAAATGTTATTGTGCTATAAAATAACTGTTTAAAAGTAGTTTATCATTAAATTTAATCATTTATTGATTAAAGATGAATTTTCAGCTTCATTACTCCAGTCTTCAAAGTCACAATCCTTCAGATAATAATATTAATTATTATTGTTGTTATTATTATTATTATTATTAATATTATTAATGGTAATAGCAATAAAAGCAACAAGGAGTAATAATTCAATTTGAAATTACATACAGTATAAGTAATAAATAAATATTTAATAAATAAGTATTAAACTATTTAATTTTTTATATATAAATATATTATATATAAATGCCGCCTTGATGAACAGAATAATTTTAAATAAATTATTAAATAAAATGAATAATTAAAAAATTAATAATAAACTGACCCCAAACTTTTGACAGGTAGTGTAAATCAGTGGGTGGGTTTAATGAAATAATTTAATGTGCGTGTTGAATATTATACACGTTTGTTGATAGGCTGTGCTTTTGTTAAAACCTCTTCTAAAACCTCTCTCTTTCTTTGTCGCAAATCTTTTTAAATGCATTAAAGGGCAGCGCATATATTAGCCTTACCCTGGAGTTTGTTTACCCTCCGCCTATGGTGAAGATTTCCATAATAAGAAGTTCATAATAAGATGTCAAAAAATACAGTATTAGTCAATATAAGGCAATGTTTTCTAGTCAAATGTTAAACATTATTAAATAAATTAGGAAATTACCCATGGCAAATGTTTACCTTCGGCCCACTAGCCTCAATCAAGTTTGGTTTTTGGCCCTTTAGAAGAAAATGTTTGTATACTCTATTTGTATAAACAGAGATATGTTTAGATAAGGTATCCCACCCCACAATTTAGTATTAGCTGTCTATTTATTGTTGTTTTTGTTTTGTTTATTAGTGATGTATTTAATTTGTGATGAACATGTAATTATTTTAAATCCCTCGTAACATGTTCTTATTCAATGTCATTTGTAATTGTAATTTAACAGCATATCTAATATTCTACTGTTAAATCAGAGAAATGTTAATTAAAAATAAATAAATAAATTCTACGTCGCTCGTGAATGACGCGTTTTTAACGTGCCCGCGGCGGGAAGTCGCGTTCTTTTGCGTGTGCGCGCGCGCGTGAGCGAGCGAGCTGAGAGCGGTGGACGCGCGCACGTCGGCGTCTATTTGTGCCTTTCGGTTCGGCGGGTGTCGGACGCTTATAACTGGTAAAGCAGGAGTCGGTCGGTCGTCCCTCGCGCCGGTGTTTGCGGAGAAAGCGTGCGGAGAGAGCGGCAGCGCGGCGGTCAGCAGCTCCGTCACAGCAGGTCAGTTTCTCCGCGGTTAGCATCAGGCTAAAGCACGCGCGAGCGCTATTGTCTATCTGCTGCGCGCACGTGCACGTCCATCTACAATAATGTCTGTCTGCCTATCTATCTGTTTGACTGTTTGTCTGTCTGTCTGTCTGTCGGTCTATCTATCTATCTGTTTGTTTGTTTGTTTGTTTGTCTGTCTGTCTGTCTATATGTCTGCCTGTCTATCTCTGTTTGTTTGTCTATCTGTTTGTATGTCTGTGTATCTTTCGGTCTATGTATCTGTTTACATGTTTTTGTTTCTCCGTTCGTCTGTGTGTGTTTTCTCTTTGTCTCTGTTTTCCTTTCTTTTTCGGTATATTTGACTGTCTATCTGTTTTCCTGTCTATATGTCTGTCTGTTTGCATTTCTCTGCCTGCCTGCCTGTCTGTTTGCCTTTCTGTCTGTCTGTTACCTTTTCTGTCTGTCTGTTTGCCTGTCTGTCTTTCTCTGTTTGCATTTTTCTGTCTGTTTGTTTACCTGTCTATCTTTTTGTCTGTTTACCTTTCTGTCTATCTCTTTGCCTGTCTGCCTGTCTTTCTTTGTGTGTCTGTCTGTTTGCCTTTCTCTGTCAGTTTACCTTTCTGTCTCTCTTGTTTGCCTGCCTGCCTGGCTGGCTCTCTTCTTGTCTGTGTATCTGTCTGTTTGCATTTCTCTGTCTGTTTGCCTGTCTACATTTCTGTCTGTTTACCTTTCTGTCTGCCTGTCTTTGTCTCTATCTGTCTGTTTGCCTGTATGTCTGTCTGCCTGTCTTTGTCTGTTTACCTTTCTGTCTGTCTGTTTACCTTTCTACCTTTCTGTCTGTTTGGCTGTCTGTTTGCCTGTCTTTGTATCTGCCTGTCTGTTTACCTTTCTGTCTGTCTGTCTGCCTTTCTACCTTTCTGTCTGTTTGGCTGTCTGTTTGCCTGTCTTTGTATCTGTCTGTCTGTTTGCCTGTCTATCTTTCTGTCTGTTTACCTTTCTGCCTGTCTGTTTCCTATCTGGCTGTCTGTTTGCCTGCCTGCCCATCTGTTTACCTTTCTCTCTGCCTGTCTATCTTTCTGTCTGTTTACCTTTCTGCCTCTCTTTTTCCTTTCTGTCTGTTTGCCTGCCTGCCTGCCTGCCTGTTTGTTTATCGTTCTATCTGCCTGTCTGTTTGCCTGTCTATATTTCTGTCTGTTTACCTTTCTGTCTGTCTGTCTGCCTGTCTTTGTCTCTATCTGTCTGTTTGCCTGTCTGTCTGTCTGCCTGTCTTTGTCTGTTTACCTTTCTGTCTGTCTGTTTACCTTCTGTCTGTTTGCCTGCCTGCCTTCCCGTCTGTTTATCTTTCTCTCTGCCTGTCTGTCTGTTTGCCTGCCTGCCCATCTGTTTACCTTTCTCTCTGCCTGTCTGTCTGTTTGCCTGTCTATCTTTCTGTCTGTTTACCTTTCTGCCTGACTGTTTCGCTTCTGTCTGTTTGCCTGCCTGCCTTCCCGTCTGTTTACCTTTCTGCCTGTCTGTTTGTTTGCCTGCCTGCCCGTCTGTTTACCTTTCTCTATGCTGTCTGTTTGCCTGCCTGCCTGTCTGTTTGTTTGCCTGTCTATCTTTCTGTCTGTTTACCTTTCTGCCTGTCTGTTTCCCTTCTGTCTGTCTGTTTGCCTGCCTGCCCATCTGTTTATCTTTCTCTCTGCCTGTCTGTCTGTTTGCCTGCCTGCCTGCCTGCCCATCTGTTTACCTGTCTATCTTTCTGTCTGTTTACCTTTCTGCCTGTCTGTTTGTTTCCCTTCTGTCTGTTTGCCTGCCTGCCTTCCCGTCTGTTTACCTTTCTGCCTGTCTGTTTGTTTGCCTGCCTGCCTTCCCGTCTGTTTACCTTTCTCTATGCCTGTCTGTTTGTTTGCCTGCCTGCCCGTCTGTTTACCTTTCTGCCTGTCTGTTTGTTTGCCTGTCTATCTTTCTGTCTGTTTACCTTTCTGCCTGTCCGTTTGCCTGCCTGCCTGCCCGTCTGTTTACCTTTCTCTATGCCTGTCTGTTTGTTTGCCTGCCTGCCCGTCTGTTTACCTTTCTGCCTGTCTGTTTGGCTGCCTGCCTGCCCGTCTGTTTACCTTTCTCTATGCCTGTCTGTTTGTTTGCCTGTCTGCCTGTAAATCTGTCAGTCTGTTTATATCTGTTGTATTCTCATTATGATTGAGGTTCTCATGATCTGATGCGTTTCTCCCTGTTCTGTGTGTTGTAGTGTGAGTGAGTGTGAGTGTGTGTGTGTGTGTGAGAGAGATGGTGATGGAGAAGCCGAGCCCCCTGCTCGTAGGACGCGAGTTTGTGCGGCAGTACTACACACTTCTAAATAAAGCACCTGATTACCTGCACAGGTGAGTTCACTGCTCATTTATTATGCATACAAGTTATATATGCAGTTGAAGTCAGAATTATTCACCCTCCTGTGAATTTCTTTTACGTTTTTAAATATTTGCCAAATGATGTTGAACAGATTCAGGAATTTTTCACAGTATTTCCTCTAATATTTTTTTCTTCTGGAGAAAGTCTTATTTGTTTTATTTCGGCTAAAATAAAAGCAGTTTTTAATTGTTTTAAAGCCATTTTAAGGTCAATATTATTAGCCCCCTTTAAGCTATATTAGTTTTGGATTGTCTCCAGAACAAACCACTGTTATACAATGACTTGCCTAATTACCCTAACTTTACCCTAATTACCCTAGTTAAGCCTTTAAATGGCACTTTAAGCTGAATACTAGTGTCTAGAAAAATATCTAGTCTAATATTATGTGCTGTCATCATGACAAAGAGAAAAGAAATCAGTTATTAGAAATGAGGTATTAAAACTATTATGATTAGAAATGTGTTGAGAATCTTCTCTCCGTTAAACGGAAATTGGGGGGAAATATACTCATTATTATGTAATATTCTGATTATTACAATATAATAATTTAAGTTTATTTTGTTCCTCATTAATGTCCACAAAGCACCCCATATTGACAGAAAAACACAGAATTGTTGTCATTTTTGCAGATTTATTATAAAAGAAAAACTGAAATATCACATGGTCCTCAGTATCCAGACTAGAGCTGTAATCGGACATTAAAAATTAGGCTTGATAGGGCCCGAGCCCGACAGGTACATTTTGATTGACAGCCTTATAAAGCCTGAACCTGTTTATAACCAGACATTATTCAAATGTGCACATGCACACAGCTCTTTTGCCTTTTTTCAAGAATGAGTCATTTATATGTTTTAACATAATTTATTCATAACAAATGTAGCCTATAGGCCACTTGGAAGTTGGAACAAAGAAATAAAATAAGTCCTCTGTAACATCGTATCATCTCAGCACTAAATAGGCCCAGGTACATAGACTTAGCCTTTAAATTGGCCAACACACCAATAAAAATAAGTCTTTCTTAAAATAAATTAAAATATATTCTAAATTATGACGGGTATTTGACAATAACGAAATTAAGATAAAGGCTCTGCGGGATTTCTTTTCGCACAATCTGGCATTAGGGCGACGGTGAAGCTGAATATTAAAATAATAAGTTACCCTGTACACTGTATACTCTGTCTTCATTATGATTTTATGGTTTAATTAATACTTATTTATAATTTAAAAACCCTTTATTCACCAAGATTAGGTTACGTGCTTTTGTGCAGGTATATTATTGAATCCACTGTAAATGGCTTTAGCGCAGTCCTGCGCTCAGGATGCTGCGTACCGAATACCTTTTACTGCAGCTGCTAGGCCGAGATGCAGAGTTCTGATCTGGCTAATTTTACAAGTTTTGGGTAGGATTGTTTGTTCATCTTCTACCTGCCAAGAACATCCGTTTAATTTTCGATGACAGCAGTTTCAATGTAGCAAGTGACCCCGTCATCTTCCCTGTCAGCTTGCTGCACATTGCTGTTTAGCGCTCTACTGTAATATGCAGTGTATGAGTGACCGCCGAAATACCTTGGCGGCTAGAATGACCGTTGTTTTTGGACTGGCGGCTGGCCTGACCACAGTCAAAATTCGCTCTTTTTCACTTCTCCATCATCATTTGTTTTACCTTTGCAGGGTGGATTTTAACATTGTAACAAAGGATTTGATTACTTTCTCGCGCTAATCGAAATGCATCACATGACTATTCATTTACTGCGCAAGCCAAGCCCGGTCCAACCCCGTCTAAAATTATAGAAATTAAACCCACCCGAAGCCGGGTCCCGTCGGGTTCGGGCAAAGATCTTCAGCTCTAATCCAGACCCTTAGCTTAGTATTGAGTAGAAGCACCATTTTGATCTAAAGGCCCGTTTCCACTAAGTGGTACGGTTAGGTATGTTTTTATGGCCGTTTTCACTGTCAAAAGATACCTAAAAGT
This sequence comes from Danio kyathit, assembly GCA_903798195.1. Taxonomy (NCBI): domain Eukaryota; kingdom Metazoa; phylum Chordata; class Actinopteri; order Cypriniformes; family Danionidae; genus Danio; species Danio kyathit. The sequence goes on from LR812541.1 coordinate 53,117,246, forward strand.
GAACCGTACCACTTTTTGGGTACCCTTTTGGAAGAGTACTTAGCACAAGAAAAGGCAAAGCAAGACGCGCAACTGAACGCTATTGGTTTACAGAGATGTGTCTCTCGCTCGTGCAACAAGCCAGGAGAATGAAAACAAAAGAACCGCCATTTTTAAAAACACAGCCGAGACATTACACCTTAATGATGTATACATATAATAACGCGCTATAGTTGACCTGAGCTCAAACAAACCTTGCCGTCGTTTTGATGGACAGCCGCAAAGCCATGAAGTACAGCAGAATCTACCCTCTGCCCCGTAGTTGTTTACAAGGCCGTCTAAATCGCTAGTGGTTTCGCTTTCTCGCGATCATGTACGTGTCTATATTTGAAATAACAAACTCATTGATGATAATAACGTGTGCGTGATTATTGAAGTGCTTCTGACATCCGATCCTTTTAGAAACGGACAAACGCAAGAGTGAAGCGCGACAAAACAAAGGAGAAGCCAGAAAAAAACAATGGAGCAAATGATTCTTTCAGCAACCTAAAAGATGAACAAGCTGTCATGTTTAACTATTATCATCACCTTTTGGACTATTATGAACTCAGAATAAGGGAATTACTCTCTAACAGAGGCTACATGTGCTGGAGAAGATTAAAGATGCAGATGAGAGGGTTGCACTGACTGTGGGCAATATTGCGTGTTGTTTTTGAACCCAAATAAGGAGTAAATGTATGCTGTGTGTAGTTTATCTGTAATTGATAACATATCAGAGACTGTAAGGGTCTGTATGTGTTCATATATGTTGCATTTATTTATTTATTATATATAATAGCAGACGTTACAGTAGGCTATTTCACACTATTATTGATCTGCAGTTATAATCAAATCACGCTCCTATGATATGTGAACGACCGGTGCAGCTTTACTTTGACATTTCCTCGAGCTAAGATGACGTCGACTGAAACGTTGTAGTACACCACGCCCACCAAAAGCGTACTATTGGTACCCTTTATCAGTGGAAATGCAAGCCTGATAAAGGTGACCTGTACCATACTGTACCAGTCAGTGGAAGCGGGCCATAATACAGCCATGTGTCTTTTTGGGAAAGATCCAACAAGTTTTTTTACACCTGATTTTGGGGATCCTCTGCTATTCTTCCTGCTGTGTGTACGTTAATGAGGAAAAAAATGTACTTAAATGATTTTAGCAAATGGCTGCAATATAACAAAAAGTGAAAAGGTTAATAAAGGGCTCTGAATACCTTCCGTATAATAAACTGAATAAAAAACCTCAAATGCCACCACAGAGCAGTGCACTGAATCTGCTGTGATCGTCTCAGACTGAACTCATGTTGCGTGTTTGTGTTGTGCAGATTTTACGGCAGGAACTCCTCATATGTTCACGGAGGTCTGGATAGCAATGGCAAGCCGGAGGAGGCCGTGTACGGTCAGGCGGTAAGTGTTTACATCTTCTGATGGACACATCAGGTTTTAAAATCTTCATTGCAGATGAGTGTGCTTGCAAAGCTCAAAATTGTCCATAAATCAGTCCATAGCAGCTATATTCCACTTTGGGTTTTCAGCAGCTAAGGATGCAATAATTAGGCCCAGTTCAAATTTTTACCTTGGGCCTTGAAACAGCATGTGGAAGACCAGGGCTTAGTTGTTATTATTAGCATTTTTATCTTTAGGAAAGGAACATTAACGTTATAGCAGACACTGTAAAAAGCTCATTCCCAGGCCACTAGAGTTGACTGACAGGGTATTTCTCTGTCATCAAGTGACGGATGGGAAAGTATGTTGTGAGACTGCTATACAGGAGTTATTATTATGGATTATACATTCACCGGCTTTATTAGCTACACCTGTCCATCTGCTCGTTAACGCAAATGGCACCAACTCAATGCATTTAGGCATGTAGACATGGTCAAGACGATCTGCTGCAGTTCAAAGTGAGCATCAGAATGGGGAAGAAAGGGAATTTAATAGACTTTGACCGTGGCATGGTTGTTGGTGCCAGACGGGCTGCTCTGAGTATTTCAGAAACTGCTGATCTACTGGGATTTTCACGCACAACCATCTCTAGGGTTTACAGAGAATGGTCTGAAAAAGAGGAAATATCCAGTGAGTGGCAGTTCTGTGGGCGCAAATTCCTTTGTTAATGCCAGAGGTCAGAGGAGAATGGCCAGACTGGTTCCAGCTGATAGAAAGGCAACAGTAACTCAAATAAGCACTCGCTACAACCGAGGTCTGCAGAAGAGCATCTCTGAACACACAACACGTCCAACCTTGAGGCGGATGGGCTACAGCAGCAAAAGACCACACGGGTGCCGCTCCTGTCAGCTAAGAACAGAAAACTGAGGCTACAATTCACACAGGCTCACCAAAACTGGACAATAGAAGATTGGAGAAACGTTGCCTGGTCTGATGAGTCTCCATTTCTGCTGCCACATTCAGATGGTCGGGTCAGAATTTGGCGTTAACGCCATGAATACATGGATCATCCTGCCTTGTATCAACGGTTCAGGCTGGTGGTGGTGGTGTAATGGTGTGGGGCATATTTTTTTGGCACACTGTGGGCCCATTAGTACTAATTGAGCATCGGTTCAACGCCACAGCCTACCTGAGTATTGTTGCTGACCATGTCCATCCCTTTATGACCACAGTGTCTCCATCTTCTGATGGCCACTTCCAGCAGGATATGCACCATGTCATAGAGCGTGAATCATCTCAGACTGGTTTCTTGAACGTGACAATGAGTTCACTGTACTGAAATGGCCTCCACAGTCACCAGAACTCAATCCTATAGAGCACCTTTAGGATGTGGAGGAACGGGAGATTGGCATCATGGATGTGCAGCCGACAAATCTGCAGCAACTGCTCGATGCTATCATGTCAATATGGAGCAAAATCTCTGAGGAATATTTCCAGTACCTTGTTGAATCTATGCCATGAATGATTAAGGCAATTCTGAAGGCAAAAGGGGGTCCAACCCGGTAAGGTGTACCTAATAAAGTGGCCAGTGAATGTAGATAGCCTTTTTTATTTATTTTTTTTTATCAATATAAAGATGTCCATAAAACACAAACGCTGATATGAATGTTTTAAAACGTATGATTGTGTAGCGAAATTAGCTCCGTTTATGAATATTAATGATCGATAATAACGAGTTATTATTAATTATTAATATTTGGAATTAACTTATAGTTAATTTAACAAAATAAATATAGCAATGACTCCGCTCGCTCATCTGAGCGGACTCTGTAATCATTTTGTTTATTTAGAAAGGGAATTATAACTACTACTTGTGAAGTAGATGAATAGTTTAGAAGTTTTAGTTAACTTGATTGTAGCTTGTAGCAAGATCTATCGTTAAAGTGACCTTTCTGTGAGGCAAAACAAAGACAATCCAACGTGGTTATAGCGTGATTTATTGACTAGTCTAACATATAACAAACAAACGTACAAAACATCACAACAACAACAAAAAAACATAGAAAAGAAAGCGAGGAAGTAAAAGAATTTAGGTAAAAGAATGGCAAATCTCGCTCAGTTCCACACAACTATTAAAAACCACCAAGACTATAAAAACACCTTTTTGATAAAGGGGCGTAGGGGTGGGCGATTATGGAAAAAATATCAAATCACGATTTTTTCTGAGGTTTCCACCAACTGTGTCTTTCATTAGAAACTCTCTTCCAAATCGAAAGTTACTTTGTCTGTCTGGCAATATTTCGGCTTTCAATCGAATGAAAAACCAATTTAGATTGGCCTATAGTCAAAATTTGCAGAAACTGTGTAAAGAAACCGTGAAGTGCAGCCGCAAATTGAATCTGAAGGTGTCATCTCGCTGTCATCCAGACATCGATATGCCACATAAACGCAATGTCAAAAATACAGCACTGAATTTAACAGGTAATGTCTTTCAGCGAAAAAGTCTTTCAGTAGGATATCTGTAAAAACGCAATCAGAGCCAATGTTATGTAGAAGTAGGCTAGTGTTGCCTAAACGGCTATTAAATTTCTAATAAAATTAAAACCAAAATACAATTAATTGCATTTTTCGTTTGATAAAAATATACAGAAACTAAATAAAATCAAAAGGTGGCTAGTTTGTAATTTGTTTTAATATTAATAAAAAAAACATGCTTAGACTATTTAAGCTTAACTGTTAGCCTATATACGCTGCAAATAGGCCTTTAATAAACATTATTTTACTGTGTACTGGGTTATAATGTATATTTTAAAATAAATACTAAATATAGCATGTCTCACTGTCATTTAAAACATGTAGGCCTAATTCATAACACATCAGAACTGTAGACCTGCAGTGTGTATACATGGGTGTTGGTCAATAGCCAGCACATAACGCTATTGAACTAATATCTCAGAGGGAGATTGTTAGCCTAATTTGAGAGATTTAAAAAATAAAAGACATTTTAAAAAAGGAACAACACGCAAATCGGCATAATTAAAACTGGTTGCGTATTTCAGCGCTTCAGCCGCTGGATAGTAGATGGGGCTGGCTGTGTGTAGCGCCTTTAAGCAGCCTGTCAATCAACTGCCGCTTGTGAGCGAGAGCGCGCGTAAGAGCGCAAAGGTACAGATATAACCAAAAGCAAGTTCATATTATAAATATTTCATTAACAATACTTATTGAAAATTCATTTAATTTTTACCTCTCGAATAGATTTTTTAGTTGCACCATTAAGAAATCAGGGCACTCTATAGCCCTACTTTGTAATAAAGTAAAGTTATTAACCGGTATTATTTTTTCTAGAAAACCTTTTTTCGGAGTGTTTTGTTTAATAAGGAAGGCAAGAACAGAAACGAAAATAATATCAATTCTGCTCGGAGTGTACTCAATGGATTTTTTTTCTGTTTTTAAGCCCTATGGCTATACAACAATATTTCTGAAAAAGTGGATCGTGCAGGAACTTTAATTGTCCACGATCAAATATCGTGTTATCGCACAGCCATAAAGGGGCGCACAGCCTTAAACACACAACTAAATACCTGTTTGTCTCTCATTGTGCGGATTTCTCGGATGCTTGGAAGATGAGATCTTTTAAGAAGTCCTTTGTTGGCGTGGAGTTTGCCATGCAGATCCGAGGTTACGCGAGACACAAACTTTAAACTGAGTTAAATTTTCTGGAATATAAGAAACGTGGACTCAGACGAGTCACGTGTGTACAGAAACGCGGTCTGCCCCCTTACGGGCACTTCTATAGAGACCTTTTTGCCGGGACCTTTCTGCCCCGATTTTGTGGGGTAGACGGATTTTAACTGTAGGTCAAGTCACACCCATTCTCTACTGACTGACCAATGGTTTCATGGCAAAAGTTTGAGGGCGAGATTTCCTTTGTCTCTGGGCCGCTCATATGCATAATGAGGGTCCTCCCAAAACATACAGATGGACTTTAACTCAGAGCATTAAAGAATGTAAGCCGAATAAGTTATTATGATGCACTATGCATCGTGTGTTGTAAAATGGCAGGAGAAACATAACTGTACTAAACACGATGGTTTTAAAGGTGCAGTATGTAAGTTTGACACCCAGTGGTTGAACTAGGTATTGCACTCCTGGATCATAATAAAAGTACGCTAGGATGCCAGATTGTGTACAGGAGTGATTTAAACTGTGTTCTAAATAAAAGCAACGACACGCGATAGAGGGAATATTTTCCATATTTAACGGAGTTTTTGTCCTAACCAACACCTCGAATTGATATATTAGAAATGGCTTCTATTTCTCACAGCTGAACAACAAAAACCTATGACAGCTAGATCACCTCAGGTAAGCCTTGTGTGCTTTATTCTGTGCTAAATGCTAACAATGCGAGTTTGAATGCATTTTACATGGCATTTGTTGCCATATACTGAAAGCAGAAAGTTCACCTCAGATCTTGAAAATACAATAAACCGTCTGAAATTGAACTTTAGAACTAAACACATATGAGTGATTCAGCATCTACATTGATGTTAAAGTGGGTTAACATGTATTAAATAGATTCTAAACCTTACCGTTTCATGAGTGAGTGCATATTCTGTGCTTCTGAAAGGCTGTATTTACATTTCTGCCGTGTCTCGTCTGGTGCAAACAGCCAAATAGCTGATCACTGCCTCTCTCGTCACAGCGTGTTGTTAGGACACGCGGTTACAATGTAACCTGCTCACCTAATGTTTACGTTCGTAATATTTATGTAATTTGCTAATTAATAACCTCATGTGGAACTGCATCTGTCTCCCATACTGTTCCTTTTGGTCACGGACGCATGCTTTCAAGAGTCTTACTGAATGAATGAATGAATGAAATACGCTGTTTTCCAACAAGGCAACCCAGGGTGCTGACATATAATTGGCTAAACTGGCATCGTGCATATGAAATTTATCTAAACAAAGACAGAGTTCCGGCACGGAAAACCCATTTTCAAAGCAGAATATCTGACTTCAGCATTGTTTTTCAGTTAAACAAGTATGTTCACTTGGGATGTTTCTTAAATATCTGCACACATATTATGGTATTTTTATGCTTTAGAAGAGTCAAAAACTTACATACAGCACCTTTAAGAATACATCAACATGGTTCACACATTCTTACTCTATCTAATGCTTCAAAATGGTTAAAAATACAAGGCGTACAGGTTATATGAGGAGTATACAAATTTAGTTATGTATGTAATTATTAAAAAAAGTTATGTGTACTTCGGACCGGGATTTTTGGGTTTTAAATGCCCTTTTTAATATTAGGTAATGTCTGTGCGTAGGCAGAAAGGTGAGGCGAAGAGAGCGATTTTCCCTCCTTTTTTTTTCTTCTTTTTTTTTTCTTTTTTTTTTTTCTATCTGCTGTGTTCTTTTGAAGCCTGAACACAGAGGGCTGAAGCAATATTCTAAGTGTCCTGTTAGAATAAAGGTGTAACAGACTTGCTGGCAACAAGGGTCATAAACTCACGTAGAAAGGTACCCAGACTCTTTTTTTGGGGTCATAATGAAATTTTACCTCCGGGCTGTATGTTACAGCTTGTTTGATATAAGATAAATGCCTAAAGGTATTCTGGGAAATTTTTGTACCCCTTCGTTTCTAGTGTGGTCCTGGAAAATCTCCTTTTCGAGGGGTATCTTGCTCTTGAATTGGGTTGGGGTAAGGGGTAGGATTGGGCCTTATAGATTTTGTTGATACCGGGGCTGTAATGATACACATAAGAAACATTGATAAAAGAGTCAAGAAACATTGATAAAAGGGCTGCACAATATATTGTTTCAGCATCGTTGTCGCAATGTGTGTCCACAGTAGTCACGTCACAGGATCTGCAATTTTGAGTTATGAATAGAGTTGATCAGCATTGCATAGTATAACCATAACAGAGTGAAACTTTATCATTTGCATGTGTTTTTAAAGGCATTTCAAGAGAGTATAAAGCATTTGGGCAAGAAGAAAGTACATTTATAACTAACCTCTTAAGGCCCAAGGTGTTTTTTTTTTTTTTACATGTATTTTTTATTTCTCTTTGCTATTTGGGCTTATTGGAACCTAATTAGAATAAAAATCTTAAGTATCATCTTTTGATATGATGTACTTTTAGAGAAAAATGCTGTCCATATATGTGGACTCGTGGTCCGAATTTACAGAAAACACTTTTCCCTGAATTTTCTTATGCATATTTAACAGAATTTTTTTTTTTTGAACTTGCTTTAACTATCAGAGAGTAAAAAAAACATTTTTTTCCCGTTTTGGACAGTTAAAAATAGGGTTTGGAACATTACATATGCTGCAAAACAGTTGCAGGATGACACTGAATGTTTTATATTTTGTTACAGACATTCAAAGTATTTTAAATAGCCACTTGATGTGCTGTCCATGTATGTGGACACTCTGGCCCTAGCAGGTTATAGAAGAATAACTTTACTGAATTAATACATTGAAGACTACACAGTTTTTGTATCTGATGACTCTCTGGAAAACCATAAAGCACTGTTTATTTTACTTTCATTGCTCTGTTGTAATTATTTTGCTTGCAATTAGTTTATTTTTGTACATGACGTGCATCCTCACAGAATCACCCTGATCAATCTTAAATTAATTAATTCATTCATTTTTTTTCCGGCTTAGTCCCTTTATTAATCCGGGGTGGCCACAGCAGAATGAACCACCAACTTATCCAGCATATGTTTTACGCAGCGGATGCCCTTCCAGCTGCAACCCATCAGTGGGAACATCCATACACACACATACACTACGGTCAATTTTTTTAAGCATACCCAATTCACCTATACCACATGTCTTTGAGCTGTGGGGGAAACCAGAGCACCTGGAGGAAACCCATGCAAACACGGGGCTGCAACCCAGTACTGGGAAACACCCATACTCACTCACATTCATGCACACACTTATACACTACGGACAATTTAGTTCATCAGTTCCCATATATTGCATGTGTTTGGACTGTGGGGGAAACCGGAGCACCTGGAGGAAACCCACGCCAACACAGGGAGTACATGCAAACTCCACAAAGAAACGGCAACTGACCCAGCCGAGGCTCGAACCTGCGACCTTCTTGCTGTGAGGCGAATGTGCTACACACTGCACCACCGCGTCACCTCTGTTAATTATTTCTTTTAAAAATAGAGCTATGTAAGCCATATGGGTAAATTGTATTCGTATCGCAATGTGTATATTGCAGAAAAACAAAATATCGCGATGTCAGATTTTTTTTTTATATCCTGCAGCCCAGTCTCATGATGCGATATTTTGATATTGTGCATGTTAAGAAGGTTTAATAGTATTATTGTTATTTCTCAAACCCATTGTTAAATGCTATAATAATACTGTTATATGTAGACCTACTGCTGGTTAAAATGCAAAACATTTTTATAGACTTGGGTGCTGAATCTACACAGGACCTTCATTACTTTGTGTGTGTGCAGGAAATCCACAAGAAGGTGATGTCACTGCAGTTCAGCGAGTGTCACACTAAGATCCGTCATGTGGACGCTCACGCCACTCTTGGAGACGGGGTGGTGGTGCAGGTGATGGGGGAGCTGTCCAACAGCGGGCGGCCCATGAGGAGGTTCATGCAGACCTTTGTTCTCGCACCCGAGGTCAGTGTGTGTGTGTGTGTGTGTGTGTGTGTGTGTGTGTGTGTGTGTATTTACTGAACTGTGAGCGCTTAGCTCTGCTTCCATCCAAAGATGCAAATTAGATTTGTGCAAATCTGTAATATTGCCTAAATCATTAGTGAATAAAGCAGCGTTTCCAGTCAATGAGAAACAAAAGAGAAGAAAATCCTCACGTCCTGATAAACTGGAGCAAACATCAGTCAGAGAAGTGTAGTTTAGTGCGTTGGGATTTGCCACTGTGGTGTTTTTTTTTTCTCTAAGGCCCCGTTTACACTAATACGTTTTAGTTTTAAAATGCATAAGTTTTGCTACGGTTACACCATCCGTCCACACTACGCCGGAGATTTTGAGCCCCGAAAATGGAGCGTTTTGAAAACGCTGGAGAGGCCGTTTTCATTCTAAAACACTGCTGCTCCATCTCAGTGTAGATGGGGGAAAACGGAGACATCTGAAAACGGAGGCGTGGCTGCTGAGATTCGCCTATCTGATTGAGGCTTTTCCTCAATATTAAGTAGCCTACACACGGGGTTCAGTCTTTATCCTCTCCGTGTAAGTTCAGACTTCGCAAGTGATATGGAAAACAAACTCCCGAGTGTGTACTTTATAAAGTCATTCACATCACCCATATGCTGTTTCACTTTCTTAACAATAAAATGAAAACATGTGAGGAACTGCCTATTTTCACTTTGATATTAGCAACAACAGACATAAAAAATGTTGAGGCGTCGTGTAGCTGCATGATATGAGCGTCATCTTCAAGCATATAACAAAACAGAGCCTATAACATCACTGCCTCCTTTCATTTTCATTGAAAATACGAAACATACCCTCTCTTTCATTGAATATCAGTTGTAATGATCAATAATGGCCATTATAAAAGTATAACCCACAATAAGTTTATACAATAGAGAAAATAAAGGCAAGCAATCAGTCAGATGAGCAGAATCGGTGTGCGCGGTTACATTAATTAAGATATTACCCTAACTTATATTTGCGCTTAGCCAAAACACGTTACCTGAGAACAAGTAATAGATTCAAAAGACCAAAGTCGAGGAATATGTAGTTAGATATAGACGACAAGATGAATTAAATATCACGTTTAACAAATATAGTGAGATTAGATCCAGCAGGAGATCCGTGATGAACAGTCTTGACTTGCGCAGCTCTTATGTGGGTGAGTGTGTGCTCAAAGCACGCTGCAGTGCATGCCAGAGAGTGTGTGTGTGGTCACGTGATGTGCGTTTTTACCGTTTTAATGTAGACTGAGAGCTGTTCAGAAATGCTAGGTGAAACGCTAGTGTGGATGCGGATCGTTTTCATTCTAAAACGCCGTTTTAAAACTAAAACGTACTAGTGTAAACGGGGCCTAATAAATGAGTTGCGCCTCAGAAGACGAAGATGAAATGCAATGAATGCGGTGGCTTTTGGAGGCGTGAGACTGGAGCGCAGATAGATGCTCAAGACAGTTCTGGTGGGAATAATAATAGTAAAGCACTGTGATGACGGACTGATGGCTGAGGCCTTTTACAATCAGCAGAACAACATTTCAGATCTGCAACAATGGAAAGCTGGGAACATCTGCAAACTCCAATAATGATGCAAAGACCCTCAAACACACATTTTTATCTGTCAAATCATCTGTCAGAAACTCAATCACTGATGCTGAAGTTTATTCACTAAGGGCCCTATTTTAACGATCTGCGGTGGACGCAAAAGCATTAAGCGCGTGTCAGAATCCACTTTTGCTAGTCTAAGGACGGAAAATTCCGCTTTGCGCCGCGGCTCATGGTCTAACAGGGTTGAGCTTATTCTCTTAATGAGTTATAGGTGTGTTTGGAGAATAAACCAATCAGAGTCTCATCTCTCATTCCCTTTAAGTGTCAGTTGCGTCGCACCATAGCGCATTTGCTATTTACATGGTGGACTTTGTAAGTGGAATAACTGAACGCTTCACTAGCGAGAAAACAGTTAAACAGAGCATCTGCAGTGTGAGAATGAGAGATGAGCCTCCTCATTCTTTACTTTCACTTTCACTCTCGTGGATAAGGAAACGTGTTGTACGCACAGACATCCATTAGCCTATACATTAGAGCTGCACAATTAATCGTAAAAAGATCGCGATCTTGATTCGACCCCCTAGACCAGGGCTATTCAATTGGCGGCCCGCGGGCCGAACCCGGCCCCCGAGGCAATTTGTTCCGGCCCTCCAAATAGTGTGACCAAGACATCAAAAATAAATTTAGTGCAGTCGAAAAACGGCCGCTATAGTTATGAAGTGACGTGCGCCCGTTCAATGCAGCATGAGCTGCCATCTGCGCAGAGCGTGAGTCACCTGACATTCAGGGCAGCCAAAAATATTTGGATATGTTTGTAGAAAAGGCCTTTTGTACTATGCACTGATATCGTCAATAGTGATGCAACGATTAGCCGATTTCACTATTAACTGCGCTTTAATTCGTCACAATTAATCGTAAAGGCTTCTCTAAGCCGCATTTCTGTTGCACGGAACAAAACGAAACTGCAGCAGTTAAACAAAGTTATGCCAAGTTGCTAACTGTGCCCTAGTTTAAAGTTCCAAGTATGTACACTGAGGCTAATACGCACGCACACCGGATTAACGCAGCGGCCGTTCCCATATCACGTCTTTTCCGCTTGCAAGTTTGTTGTTTCTAATGTAAGAATATATGACAATATGCGCGCACAAGCGGATCAACGCGCTTGCATCTTTGCGGGCGCACGCAGTAGAAAACTTCTCACGGTGTTACATTTTAATGTAGAAAAAGCCAACGTGGGTGTCTTAAGGAGCAAAAATACAACATATACGGGTTCTTATATTGCTGTTGTGTTATCACTCATATAGCAAGTCATATCTCTCCGGCCCTTCGTTTGGGATGCTTTTCATGAACCAGCCCCCATAACAAACTAATTGAATAGCCCTGCCCTAGACAATCTTAATCCAGCATTTATACGATTCTGCCAATCATATTTTCAAGTTCAGGAGAGAAGCAAAGACGGCCGCACAAGTCTTCACGTTGTTTTACATACAATGTTCAACAACGTGGACCCCTCCAAATGGTGTTGAAAGAGTCACATACTGTATTTATAAGGTATAATTTTAAATTAAAATTAAAAATGTAATTTCTGTCTTCATGTAATGATGTATTCGTGGCCGCGAAAACACACGTGAGGTGAGCTGACTGTGAGCAGAGAGCACAGAGAGGGCGGGTGCGCGCCTGTGAATGATGCCCAGATTGCCCACTTTAGTGAACAGAACCTGCATAGGCTGTGAATAACGGGTAATAAAGTTGTAAATAACATTCAGTTTGTGGCACAGAGTGATCAGTTGGAAGCCGCGTGGGAAGTATAAACCTCACTTAGCAGTGAAAATGAAACTGAAAGCGCGCACACATCATTTAAATGATCATATCGCATTTTAGAGTTATGATTACAAGCTAGGGCTGGACGATATGGCAAAAATTTATATCACGACGATATATTTTTTTATTTCGGTCGATGCGATATAATTCCGATATCGATATGGACAATATTAAAAAGAAAGGAAAAACTGCCAAGAACGCACACAATGGATGTCTGTACCTACAAATGTCTGCAAAGTGAATTTGCAAAGTCGATAATACCTCCAGACTCTTATAACTTTTTTAAAAATAAAAACAGCACAAAAAAATTTGTTCACTTTTTATTTGTATTTAGCTTATACAAACAAGAAATGTGAAATAAACTATCAAATAAATAAAGCTCAAAAATTCATAAAAAATATGCAAAATAGTTTTTTAGAAAAATAAGTTTTGTAGTATAACCAGCAGGACAGCAGTGATGTGTGAACTGAATTTGGTGAGAGTACAGTAATCTACAGTACAGTTATTGAATATTTTTCATAATAAAAAATCATAAAAAATATGCAAAATAGTTTTTTAGAAAAATAAGTGTTGTAGTCTAACCAGCAGGACAGCAGTGACGTGTGATCTGAGTTTGATGGCAGTATAATGAGTTAGAGGGAAGTTATTGACAGCTTTTGTAGTATTGGTTTTTGCGTTTTGCTCTTTGTAGACGGTCCCTAAGGATCTGCCTCTTTGCCGCCTGCGCATAGAGATCAAATAGAGGAAAGCTCATTTTTAGGAAAGTAAGGTTTTAGGTGGTTGTATACATTGCGACAGTTGAAAAAATGTGCTATTTGTGTAGGAACAATGTTTCGGTCATGAGTTATTGATCCGGAAAAGACGAATCTGCAAATCTGTTGCTAACTTTACTGAACTGAACCACTTCTACACCACTGCATTAGTCTTTCCTTTCTTATCAACTATTTCGTCTGCATTCTTACTTGTGGAAGCTTGTTCATTCACATCTGTATTCAGAGCACTCATTTTGTAGCTAAAACTTTCTGCGGCGCAGCTTAACCAACTGCTGTGCTGAGCGCTGGCAGCGTGTCTGTGTTCGTCATCACGTAAGTGAGATCAGATCACGCTCTTTCTGACAGCTGAACGTCATTCAGTGACAAGTGATACGTGTATAAGATCTTATATAAATAATATATATATATTTATAGATATGCAAATTTATATCGAAATATCGGAAATGGGTTCAAAAATCATATCATCGTTATTGAAAAAAATTCTATCGCGATATATATTGATATCGAATTATTGTCCAGCCCTATTACAAGCATTTAAAATGTTTTTCATCATAGCGAACACAGAGTGTTGTGCATGAGAATAAATGTTTAACAGTGTCAGTATAACTATTCTAGCCTATATAATGCAAGAGGGAATCTGATGACAAATGTCTGATTTTACCAGTAGAAAAAAAATGGTCTAACAATGTTGTCAATGACAGATTGCAAGCATACGTCTCAAACACAGTAATTCAACATCAGAATTATGAACAGTTGTATTCTGAAATAAAAATAATACCCTACTCATATTAACCTTTATTTTACATCTACAGAATCGTGAGAAAACAGTGATCTTTATTTTAAGCAAAAAGATCGCGATTCTCATTTTAGCCAGAATCATGCAGCTCTACTATACATAATTAATTTCGTTTGTTAAGCGCAAAGATTTGTTTCAAAACTATTTCTAAATTCAGTTCTAATTTCCAGCAAATGAATAAATGAACGATAATAATCAGGGCTTGACGCTAACTTTTTTCAGAAGGAGCACATGCGCTCCTAAGTTGAAAAATTTAGGAGCACATTAAAGAATTTTAGGAGCACAACAAAAATGTATCAAATAAATAGTGTTTTTGCCTAATTAATGTACGCGAGGAGATCTTTAAAAGCAAAGCAGTGTCATTCATTTGAATACAATAAGTCCAATAGGTTTTATTTTACTGTAACAACAGCTTAAATAGTGTTTAATAATTATTTATAAATTAAGCTGTATGGAGTTTAGCTAGCGGTCCACAGCAGGACTGGGATCAGATTGCTCCAATGAAGGCCTCTTTAGGCGATGCGGTGGCGCAGTAGGTAGTGCTGTCGCCTCACAGCAAGAAGGTCGCTGGTTCTATTTCACTCTTACTATCCATGTGCACAACTGACAGGTCAAATCTGCTCTCTCTCTATGCCGCAGAGAGATTGATACAAAGTGTGCATATAAAGTAATGCAAAAAAATGCAGCTATAGAAAGCGAAAGCAGATTCCGGGACATTTATGGCGATTTAGAAATCCCGGCCGAATGCATTTTTAAGTCCCAAAAAGAGGACATGTTCGGGAAAAAGAGGATGTATAGCTGGGTACGTCTATTTAGTAAAAGGCTTTTCTTTTCAAATCCTCGCGCTATTTTTAATGGTACTACCAAACTCAGAAGAGGTAGTTTTGTGTCCAGCGCGTCTCCGTGAGTCTGCAGCAGCAGAGGATACGAGTCTGTGGCAGAGTATTTTCAGTTTCTCGCGAACACAGAACCGGGCCGCCCAGGTAAAGTCCTATGTGTGGAAGCGCTGGTGTTGAATTGGGTCTTACACTAAATAAACCACGATATGCCATGACCAAATTGTAAATGTTTTCTATGAGGCTCGCACGATGTGCAGCACCGCCACCATACGGTGCCTGGCGTTGCTCAGCAACGTATTCAAAACAATATAAAGACCGCAAATAAACCAGTAACGTTAGAGATGTGCTGTTGTTGATCGCGCTTGTGTGTGCTACAGTTACGATAGATTTCCAATACACCATAACTTAGTGTGAAGAGCATGTTGTTTCACCGTGGCTGAGTGAATTAAGTCCTCATTCAAGCTTATTAAAAAAAAATCGCACATGTGCGACTAAATAAATTTTCCAGTTCGCGCACATCTATTTTTAGTCGCAAATGCGAGCGAAATGGTCGCACTGTCGAGCCCTGATAATGAAGTGTGGTCAGAAAACTGAGTTATATCCAAATACACATGCTATGCCCCATATGGTCTAAAAGCTGACAGGTGGGCAAATCTAAGCTTGTTTTTAATAAAACAAATATAAATATGCATATAATAAATAATACTGCTCATAACAACATTATACAAAAGCAAATTGTCATGAATAAACTGAAAAAGCCCCACGAGATGAAGGCAGTGGTGTTTATATTTATGTAGGCTAGAAAGTAATAATGTTTGTAATATTTTAATCCTTCAATTCTTTTTCATTTGTAAAGATATTTGCGTATTGCTCTACATCCTGTGTGTATTAAGCAATGTTTAAGCGAGGCGCACATCTAACGCGCTCTGCGCTGGACTCTCGACCTCCTCTTAGCTGGTCTATTGAACAGTCTATTCTAGTTTCTCAAAATAGCAACGCACCAGCAATGCGCCTCAACACATCTCCTTTTTTAGACCAGAACGCCTATGGGCGCACATATGAGTGCAAATGCATTTGCTAACTGTGGTGGAAAACATCAAAATGACTCTTGCATCGAGCTGAAATTAGCAAACAACAATTGCATTGCGCCTTGCGCCACATTGCACCGGGTGCATGATAGGGCCCTAAATGTGTTTGCATCATAGTTTATGCACATTTTATGAGGACTTATGTGCATCTTGGTGTTTTAATGAAGCATTTTTTTGTGCAATATTCCAAATGCACAAAAAGTAGATGGATAGAAACATTGCTGTTGTTCATGAATGTTAACGTTTTTTGACACTCTCTTCATTGTGTGTATCCAGGGCTCTGCTGTCAACAAGTTCTATGTGCACAATGACATCTTCCGCTATGAGGAGGAGGTGTTCGGAGACTCTGAAGCTGAACTGGGAGGTAAGATGTCCAAGTGATTGTTTTCATTTGTAGTGATGGATCTTCCCGATTTCATACAGTATTTACAATGCTGGGTTAAATGTTCATGTTGTATTATGGCTGCGTTTGTGTTAGGGCTGCACAGTAAATAGACAATGCATTAATGAAATTAATAGTATGTGCAAAGACATGTGATATCTTTTTTTAATGTGCTAAGCATTTTTGTTGTAAGCATTTATCAAAATATGATCAATCAGATGGGACCTTGTAGTTGAGGAAAATGACAACTAATAAAAAAACAACCAATCAGAGTCGGAATATCTGCAGAGGTTGTCAGTAATTTGTAATGTTTTAAAGTCTAAATATTTGCATCTTAACTTTTTTTTTTTTTTTTGCCTGAAATAGATTTATTTAGATTTGAAAATTATTATCTATAAGTAGTAGTGTTGGGCGATTATACGAAATTTTCAGACCGCCATATCGTCCCCCTGTGAGATCGCCGATACACTATACTATCGCATGGGGGTGCAATAGTGTTATGTTTTTTTTTTTTTACTTATTTAATAATCTAATTCATTTGCATCACGTTTTATCTTGGAAAATAATTAAAACCAATGCAAATTACTGTGCTCTTACAGCTAAATAGGCAAAATTATTTCAAACAAGACTCCGATAGAACAATGCGGCGTGGGACAAGATTTGATGGTGACTTCTTGTCCATGCCGTTATCGCGGGATTGCCGCAAATTGGATATAATATAAATAAATGAAAGCAAATGAAATGGTATTTATCTACACACAGAAGAAACAATGACGCCTTTAGGTCCTTTCAGGCGGGAGGACTTTCCGACCGCGGTTGACTTTGTGCGAAAGGCGTTTTCTTCATGTTTTTGTTCAGTTGAGTGCGACGCGGCGTCAGGTCTGATCATCATCACAAAAGTAGACATCAAACTGTTACATTTGTATTTGTTAAAATCCAACACAATGTTGCGCTTTGGGATGTGTGTTTGTTGTTTTCTGATAAGAGAGTAGTTTCATTTTAAACATTTTTTTTGACTGTATAGGCCTACATATGAAACTTTTCACTGAGCTCAGTAAAATGTTCTTTGATAAGTTATTAATTATCTGTTCAATAATTCGTTAAAGCCAAAACGAATGGTAAAATGCAGGTTGTAATTTAATATATATATATAGGCTAGTTTAAATAAACCAATAAAATATACATTCATAGCTTATAAATAAATATAGGCCTAACATTTTTAAATTAAATAAATAGGCTATTCTAAACAAATGCGCATGTCCGTGTTTATCATTCCATCAAATTAAACACAATTAAGGCACATATATTCTGTGTATTAAGAAGCAGTCAATAACTGCACTGAAAAAATAGGCTATAGGTCAACTTAAAAGTTAAATAGGCTTTTAATAACAGATATAAATGAAAGATAAATAACTTTTTTGTGAAAGCAAGAGAGAATCTTGCAGGAGTGCTGTCTCAAATGACCAATGATTGTGTATTACCGCAAAACCTTTTGTTCCAGAACATTTGAGCTGGTTTCAGCTCTTAGTTCTTTCATTTCATTTTCGTTTTTACAAATAGTTTTATTTAACTTGTTTGTTAATTAAATCCAGTTTTGTTATTTAGCCTATTATTTTTATGCAACAAAGTTGCAAATAATTTGCTGTGAGATGTGGCTGTGTAGTGCCCTCACATGCAGCGCGTTCGTCAGCTGCTGCAGAGAGAGTGAGAGAGCGCAAGAGAGTTGGTCAAGTGATGATGCAAACGCCTGAAGCTGTCAAATTAATTGTGGTTCATTTATTATTAATGATGAAGATTAAAAATAATAATAATAATAATAATACTATTCATTTTATTCAATAATTTGAAATGGTACATTGATCCGAAACGAGCTAAATATAGTCTTTAAAATCGTCATAAGTCTCAGCTCTTGGCGATATCTTTGCCTATCGTCGATACGCGATACTATCGTCTATCGGCACAACCCTAATAAGAAGTATCTTTATTGCAATAGTATTTATTTTTTACATTTTTATTTTTAAATGTGCATTGTCTGGTTTGTACTGGATTGCTAATGGACCTTGAGTCTGGAAATAAAGAATAATAATTCAACAATAACGCATATTTTCTCAGTATCATGCAGTCCTAATGTTAATAAAAATGTACAAGAGATTCATGGCTGATTTACACCGCTACTTCTGACACCTTTCAATAGCAGCAGTAATGAATCTGACGTGTTCCAATGTATCAGTTTATTTACCTCATCGAGTGTGGTTTGTTTACCTGATTGTGTTTGTCTTGCATCTATAATGTGTCGCTGAACTGTTTAAGTGTGTGTGTGAGAGCAGAGTCTGAAGAAGAGGAGGTGGAGGAGGAACCAGTGGAGACTCATGTTTCTCCTGAACCAGCGCAGGACCGGCCCAGCAGCACCACCTACTATGAGCCGCCGCCGCCCGTCAGGTACCAGCACACACACATCCTAAGTCATTATTCAGAGCTCCCTATGGCAATGTTTATGTGGAACCAACTAATTCGTTTGTAATCATAAAGTCGGTTCAATTGGATTAAAAAAACATTCAAGTAAACAACTTAATCTGATTAGGGCTGTAACAAGTAATCAATCATTTTCAATAGTGAAATTTGAATGGCCTTATCGATAAGTTGTGCTGCTCCTGTTATGTCATGATACACGGCTGATCAATAGATAGCTCAATGCTCTGCTTCATGTTTCTCAGTAATGGAGTAGAGGAACAGCAGGAGGAGGTAGTCCCAGAAGTGGAGCCGGAGGTCCAGCCTGAGGCGCTGGCCAGTCAGGAGCCAGAGGTGGAGCTTAGCACTGAGGCAGAGCTACAGGTGGCAGAAGCGGAGCCTGAGGAGGAGGAGAAACTGCCAGAGGAGGAGAGAGGCTCCACCCCTGGTCTTGCCCTGACTCCGCCCCCTCAGACCCCAGAACCGCCTAAGGTATCACTTCATTTTATAGCCCAATGGACGCTTGTCACATTTGCGGGCTTCTCAGCTGCAGAAGTCATAATGAATAAATATATAAATATACAAATAAATATATATATTAGGGGTGTGAACCTACACTGGTCTCACGGTTCTGTTACAATTATTATGCCATTGATTCGGTTCAATTCAATATCTCGGTGCATCACGGTGCATTGACGATGCTTTCCATACATAATTAGATTTTTTTCATTACAACACAAGAAAAAAATTGTATTAATCTACAAATATGTTTATGTTTATATATTACTTGTAAAACAATTTTGTCCTTTAATACAAGCAGTCAGATAAATGAACTGCACCTTTAATTTTACCTGCTCAAAAAAAAAAAAAATACACTTTGTGAATGTTTTAGACAAAACTCTAATACATGCACAGAAGACAGCACGAGCATTCAGAACAAATAAACTAATGTAAATATTATCCCGCTTGCTTTTTGAGCGCTGGCAGGATCTTACACCACTATGACTGGTCATTGTCTTCACCCGCTCAACAGAAAGGGCTGCGCTTGGCTTTAGAAACGAAAGCGCTGTTCACCCATGAGTGACGCGGGAAAAACGGCCGCGGGTCAGTCTATATGCGCATAATACGCGGTTATCAGGTAATCCGTAATAGAATAAATACAATACAATAAACTTGCACCACAGGCACGCTTGTGTCTCGATCCATTTAACAGCCGAGAGGAGGGAAATTTACCTCACGAACATGCCAGCGGGTCGTGTGTGTGTGTGTGTGTGTGTGTGTGTGTGTGTGTGTGTGTGTGTGTGTGTGTGTGTGTGTGTGTGTGTGTGTGTGTGTGTGTGTGTGTGTGTGTGTGTGTGTGTGTGTGTGTGTTATATCATTTCTCCCAAGTACTGAAATAGCGGCTCGTGCTTTACCATTCCTCAGTGAAAGACTGTGTCCAGCACGTGCACAATTATCTGCTTTTTAGGTAGTAGGAGCGTTTTATTTACTCACCTTCGCCATAGTATTCTATCGCGCATAGGGGATAAATGACATTAATTCATCTTTATTTGTA